>JAFVLL020018904.1:7269-29220 GCA_021397915.2 Tor tambroides
AGGCACCGATGCATCGAAGACCCCCACACCAGGGCCGGGCCCAAGCGCAAGCACCAACCCATGCTCCCGGCGGCACGCCAACCTACATAATTTTAAGTATACTCTATACTCTATTAAGTGACTCTATACTGAAGGATTTTCACCTTGGGAGGATGCACTGTATACAGTCATTGTCATGTTTAAAAATCAACAACACATGGAATGAGGAAAGGGTAGCATCTACTGTTTCAAGTTTTTTCTATTACATAACACAATGGTGTGTGAATTCATGAAACCACTGATGAAGCACAACTCCCTCCACATCTACAGCACTCATAAATCCCTATAGAGTGGGGGAACTATAATTTTCACTTTGTATGCGGATCGGCTGTTAGCATCACACTGGTTCCCTCGACAAAAAGCCAATGGGATTTTTCCATAGGCTTTTGGATTATCGCAAAAAATAAGCTCTGTGTTCAATCATAGTTCATGAAACTTACATGTTTTGTCCACCAAGATAATCTTCACAAAATAATAGATCTTTTATGAATTTTGAAGCCAAAATAAAAGCACCAGAAATTAAAAGCTAAACTTAGGCTATAAACGAACTACAGCATCACGGTCGCTCGCCTTCAACGCCACCACCACCACCACCATGATACCGACAACTTTTTTCAAACTTATTTTTAATGTTCAGTGAAAATGATTTACTCTGTATATGAATTTTAATCCACGCTACATGAACCTTTTTATATAAACTAGAATAAATACAAAACTAGAGCCAAACTAAAACTGAATTAGACATTAGTAATAAATAGTATAGTGAATAAATGAAATAATCATAACTAAAGGACATGAAACCACGTATTTCTGTACATTTTGAAATAAGGTGCATTAAAAGTCAAAAAATCCTTGATTAATATGAATATTTTAATTAAAAACACGTCTCCATGTACTACTCAGTAAAATTCTAGTGCATTTAATCTACTAAATAACATCAGAGTGAGCGAGTTTTTGGATATGTTAAGATTAAACTTATTTTAGTGAATAAAGTACCACATTTCAGCTATCGTTTTGTTAGGGTGGGTACACAAAATGTTATTTGATCCTTGCTTCTAGAAAATCCTCAATCTGTAACAGCTTCATGTGGCTGTAAACATTTAATTTTAACGTGGCTTTAAGCACTATGCATTGTTAAAGTTTCACTTTCACCGTGACTAAGCTGGTAAATGTGGTGTTTACATGAAATAATCATATGAGTTTACCTTATGGTCCGAACCTAGAGTCTCCGTATCAGTAAGCGATAAAATGAGCATCTTCCATCCGAAAACTTGTTGCATTTCAGGGCAAAGCAAAAGAAATGGTCGAACAACAATATAAAATGCGGGAAACTATTAATTCTATAGTTATTCTCCAATTAATTGTACTATAAATTATACTACAATTGGAAATACTGTAAATTGATAAACTGTTCGGCGTGATGACATTTAATGTCTCCGACACTGCCTGTAGTCCCATTTAGTAACTTGTTAGCAACTGTCTCTTTTAAGAAATGTAACAGTTTAAAAAAAAATCACGAGTGGGGTGTAACTGGTGTGTTTTATGTCATATAGAATAAAACGTGAAAGTATATCTTGAGCTTGTGTGAACCACGGACCTTACTTTAAGGGATTTAACCAAACTCCCATTCAAAAAACCCATTGATTCTGGGACGATGGAACGGGAAGCGCTAAAATCCTAACTCGCTTCCGGGTTTTTGCCTACAAAGAGACATCATAGTTCCACCACTCTATATAAGAACGTCATGACCACTGAACTTCACTGTAGGAACCAGGTAGTTCTCACTATACTTCTCCCCTAGCGATGCCATACCATCCAAAACGACTGACTTGGTCTCATGAGACCAGAGTATGGATTCCTCTATATTATAAATTTTATAAATATTTAATATTGTGTAAATATGGGACTTGGGAAAAGCAAAATAAGTTAATTGTGGTTTAGTTACAGTGCAAATTTTTGGTGTGGACAACAACCATGAAAAGTGTTTTAGCATGTTCACTGTCATAACTGTTTGAATGCTGAATGAAGAATGACATGACAACTGCAGTAGGGGAAAAGGTTTCTGGGAACATAAATTTGACAGCTTTATATACTGTCTGGTCGTCAAATAAAGCTATTTAAATGTCAAGTAATAGTGTTAAAAATGGAAAATAGCAGAATCAATAATGGAATTACAACTATGGAGCTCTAAAAGATAATATCATTATTTAGCTCAAATCAGTTCAGAAAGTCTTCAGAAGAACTAGAATATAATTGTTCTTTTATTATAGTTTTTTGTTCTTTTTAGAGCATGACAGTAACAACCATAACACATAGTACTAGATTTTTAATATTGGACTGATACCGCTACTAAATATTGGATCGCACATCCCTAGCATCCCTTTCTATTTAAGAAAAGCTGTTCCTTACCTAATCCTAAGCGGTTTTCACATTCATTCTCACCTGCTCTGTGGTGTGCTGTTGGACACAGCTGTAGATGTGACTAAGCCCAGCTCTGGTCAGCACGAAAGACGCCTGTTCATTGATTAGAGTGTCCAAGTGAGCCTCAATCTAGAGTAAGTGGCCAATAAAAACAAATACAAATGTATTACATTTTAATGCAGTTTGACTCATCACAATTTTAACTTATCTACACTATCTTATAATTTATATTTTTATAAATGTAACACACCTGAAACTCCAGCATTTCTAAGCGTTTGTCTGTGAACTCAAACAGTGCCAGTGTGGTCTTCATCATGTATAGGGAGTTCACCATGTAGGTGGCCATATCTGCTGTGCCCAGGTTACTGGCTGATACCGTGCACAGCTGCAGCAATGGGTCAAGGATGCAGGACAATACCTGAGAACAGCATTGAGGATGATGGGATTAACAAAAAGCAAAAAAAAACAAAACAAAACAGTGACAAATGTATCTGACATAAATATGAGTAAAGTACTCTATGCCTAACTGGAATAGTGTATAATATTTTCAGTCTGCTAGTGTAGTTGATAATGTTGCATATGTATAAACATAAATACAAATATATTAAAGGTGCCATAGAATGCATTGATACAATATTTTAAATTGTTCTCTGATATCTACATAGAAGGTATGTGGCTTAGGTATGGGCAAAAATTCTCCAGAAACGGTTTTACACGTGCATTTACAACCCTAGGATTTCTCCCTAGAATGAAATAGTCTGTTATTGGCTTATTTGGAAGGGTCATGAATAATAATGTTGAGCTCTGCTCTGATTGGCTGTTTCACAGTGCGGCTCAATGTTGAGCTCTGCTCTGATTGGCTGTTTCACAGTGCGGCTCATTTCACTAGCTCACACAGCAGCAAGGAAACACAGGGAGGAAAATATATACAGTACCATGCAAAAGTCTTAGGCCACTAGTATTTTCACCAACAAAAAATGGTTTTAAGTCAGTTATTTCTATCTTTTGCTGTAGTATGTCAGTAGGAAATAACAGTTTACATTTACAAACATTATTTTTGCCATTAATTGTAATAATCCAGTAAGATTTTTGTTTGCACAAGGAGTCTGACAACAGCCAGTGCTCCACACAGAGATCTGATCTCACCATCATCCAGTCTGTCTGGAATGACATGAAGAAACAGAACAAACTGAGACAGACTAAATCCAGAAGAACTGTGGCAATGTCTCCAAGATGCTTCAAGAGACCTACCTGCAAAGCTACCTGAAAAACTATGCGCAAGTGCACATGGGGCAAAAGCTGTTTTAAATGCATAGTGTGCTCACACCAAATGTTGATTTAATTTAGTTAATAGAAGTTAATTGATAAATAAAATCTATTTATGGCATTATTTCTGAAAGCATCCTCACTTTACAGCATTTTTACCCAAGTGCCTAAAACCTTTCACAGTACTGTAGCTTTGCAGATAGGTTTCTTGAAGCGTCTTGGAGACGTTGCTACAGTTCTTCTGGATTTAGTCTGTCTCAGTTTGTTCTGTTTCTTCATGTCATTCCAAACGATGATGGTGAGATCAGATCTCTGTGTGAAGCACTGGCTGTTGTCAGACTCCTTGTGCAAACAAAAATCTCACTGGATTATTACAATTAATGGCAAAAATAATGTTTGGAAATGTAAACTGATATTTCCTGCTGACACACTACAGAAAAAGATAGAAATAACTGATTTCAAACCATTTTTTGTTGGTGAAAATACTTGTGGCCTAAGACATTTGCACAGTACTGTATTTCAATACTTTCTCTCGCAGTTATATCGTTGGGTAATTATACTGTTAGGCTACTGTATATAAAATGCGGGCATCGGGGAGCCGCTATTAATATGCGGTGCACTGAAACTGCTTCCAAATGCACAATCGCTTTTTAGTTTCACTTTCAATTTCGAGATTCGCGATCACACAAACTGTTTATACTATGGAGCGGCAGTACTTGCCACACATTTTACAAGATCAGATGCTTGTCAGTGGTGCTCAGGATCTGAAAATCATTCGCCATCATCGTCAGTCATCTCTCCTTACTCTGTTTATGTGGTAAGTGAAATCTTATGTACTGTAATGTAACAGGCTACTGCTAGCAGCTAACCATGTCCCTTTAGTGACTCGCTTTATTTTATTAGAATGCATTATTTGCTTTCTGTGCCTTTCTGAATACAGACACCAACCCATCCCTGCATTTCACATCCCATAACATTTATTTCCATGAGCTACCATTTTCGCTGTTGTCCTCGCTTGTTTCTTCACAATACCTGCAGAACTTCTGATGATTCGGCTGGCGGCTGGCATAGAACATGGGCGGGTATATGCAAATGTTGGGGGCGTAACTATTAGTGATCCCGACTGTAACGTCACAGTCGGTGTTATGTTCTGATTCGCCTATTTTTCAGTGGTCTTTTGCATTCACGAGATTTACATAAGGAGGAGGAAACAATGGTGTTTGAGGCTCACGGTATGTCATTTCCATGTACAGAACTCTTATTATTCAACTATGCCAAGGTAAATACAGTTTTCCATTCTATGGCACCTTTAAGACAACTGATCCATTTCTTGCATGAAAAAAGTAACTTCTACAAAATCATTTAATAAATGTATAATAAATACAGTTGACAAACAAAACAAAACAAAACAGAAACATGAGTATTTCTTTTTGACACTTTCTTTATATCAGACACATTCCAGTCAGTGGAAACACTGGATTTTGCCAAAAAAATAACATTTATTTACATACAAAAGAAAAGTCACCTGTGCAAAGTCAGCCTGACGGGCATCAAGAGGCAAAACTGATGAATCATGGGAGGCCAAAACCTCCCTAAGGAGAGATAGAGTCTGAGTAAGGGAGGCAGTGGGACCCAGATCAGGAGGTGGAAGTTCTACCTGAGAAAACAAGAAATCTTTTAAAAATCTTGTTTAAAAAAGTAATATATAGTGTATAAACTTCACAGGAAAATTGAAAACATGTCCATTGCGAGATGTATTAATATCACCGTGTATAAAGTGCATTTTTAATGTTTTTTTATTATTTTATTTTTTTTTACATTCAGACAAAAAAGAGCATCATGTCACTGACCCTTTAACAACACGTTTTTAACTCCATACATTCAGACTTTTAAAAGAGGTATTTACTGTTCAAGACCCTCAAAATCAAGCCAGGCATGTCTGACAGCGAGACTGACACCTCTGAAGGCTGACTAATAAACACCCTGCTATGCGAACACTACCTAGAGCTCTGCTGCCTCTAATATAGCTTATTAGCTCAGGCTTGTGTTCCCGGCACCAAACTACGTCAGGGAGTGATACGTAACGTCCTAAGCCTGAGGTGATTTGATTAGTGTGCTGCTAAGGCGATAATTCTCTCAGAAGCGTTGAGCGGAGGCCATCTTGTTCTGGTTATTGATCCACTTATCAATGAAGTGCTGTTTTTTTTTTTTAACTAGCCTGTTCGTGTTCAAGGATATTTTGGGGATAATTTAAAATCCCTGGTGTGAGAATGTGTTTTTTCAGCCTCGTAAAAACCAAATCCAACTGATGAATGACTGTGAGGCACATTTGCACACATTTGTTATGTTGATCACTACAGAGGTATAGGGGTAGAATGCTGTGTTAGAGCGCCTCAAAGCTAGTATATTCTGGGTTGTTTTTAGGCAGTTGCTTTCATTAGCCAAGTGTTTTCTTTGGCTGGTAAGGCATTGTTTACTGGTTTACTGACATATGAGTGAGTAAAAGATTCTGAATTTTTACACTTTTTCAGATATGTGGGAACATTAGAACAAAAGGAGAGATTTGGAAAAAAAAACTTGGGAAGAGTGAGAGTTATTTAAGTATTATTTGAATACTATTATAGCATTTATAAATATTTGGAATTTTTTAAAATATATTTTCAGATATTTTTTGTATATTAAGTTTCAATAATTTTGTCATGTGCTGTTGTGTCAGTTTCTGTTTTTTGTAATTATCTATATATGAGTTTAATTTATTTTAATGTTTTAGTGATTTTAGTACTTGAACTTACATATTTTAGTTAGCTGCCAAGGCAACATTTCTAATTTAACTTTTTAAGTTTAAGCTTTCATTTAATATTTACATTTTATTTTATATTAGCTTTATTTCAATTACCCCAAAGTTCTAGTTTTATTTAACAAAAACAACATTGATAAGTACTTACTTTATCCATGAGGCGACTGGCGTGGAGACTAAGACTGTTGAAGAACATCTTCTTACTGAGCATGTGCATCTCATCAATGGTCATCAACAGAGAGGAAACACTGGTACCCATGATGCCACTGAGAGAGAGACTTATGCATTCAGAAAAACTGGAGCATCTTGCAATAGGTTATACCTAAAACTGCATCTATATTTTTGGATCTCTGTTCTTCAGTAAAAGAAGAACGATTTGTCTTCCATCAAATGTAGTATAAATAAAGACAATAAACCCAATAAAGTCATTGTTTGTGTACCTGATGGTGTGATGGTAGAACTTCAGCAGGTTGGAGAGTTTATACAGAAGAACAGCACCTGGCTCTGCAATGATCACCTGCTCAATTCGCACCTGGTAGAGGAATTAAAAAAAACAACAAGAATTCTGTTTTCATTATTCACTGTTGAGTAAGTAAAGAGTTTGTTAAAATATTAATCATTCAAATAATATATTACACAGTCCCAAGGAAAGCACAAAAATTGATTAATAAAAAAAATCATCAAGGAGTTTATGGGACTGAGAGAATTCAAGCAGAATTTAAACTTGGGCTGCCCATTTGAGCACTACAGCACAATTATTAACCAACTAGGCCACAGCTTCAGGCTGATATTTTTGATAAAAGTTTAAATATCAGTCTTAATGACACTGTTTCCATCTCACCTTGAGTGGTCTGCACACTCCTTCAGTGATGTGGCCAACTACTTCCTGCATGTTTTCTTCAACCCCTACACAAACACAGCAGAACAGATTTATCTATAACTCAACTAGGCTACATTCAGAAAAACAAGTAAAACCCCAACATGGTTTTAACCAGTTTTAAAATGTGTATGGTCTTAAAGAGTTAGTTCACCTAAAAACAAAAATTCTGTCATTTTTTACTCACCGTCATGTCGTTCCAAACACGCAAGACCTTCGTTCATCTTTGGAACACAAATTAAGATATTTTTGATAAAATCCGAGAGCTTTCTAACCCTCCATAGACAGCAATGCAACTGAAATGTTCTCAGGCCCAGAATCGTAGCAAGGACATCGGTAAAATAGTCCATGTGACATCAGTGGCTCAACCGTAATTTTACGGAGCTATGAGACTACTTTTTGTGGACAAAGAAAACAAACAACAAAAAAAAAGACTTTATTCAACAATTTTTCTCCCCCGAGTGACTTCCTCTGCTCGTAAGCAAGGTGCATGTGTCGTGGTGCTATCGATAATGGTGGAAGATGGTAACCCGGGGGAGAAAAATTGATGAATAAAGTCTAATAAATCAAAGTCTGAATAAATTTGTTTTCTTTGCACACAATTTTGTGTGCAAAGGAACATTGCACACACTGGGCCTGGGAACATTTCACTTACATTGCTGTCTATGGAGGGTAAAAAGCTCTTGGATTTCGTCAAACATATCTTAATTTGTGTTCCGTGGATGAGCAAATGTCTTGCAGATTTGGAATGACATGAGAATGTAGGGCTGGGCGATTTATCTCATGCAATATGCATGCGCATCTCGTCAGTAAAACCGGCTCCTTGATTAGCGGTAAATCCCCATCACCTGTTTTCAAATGGAGCGGCATTTAATACACGGAGCCGTAGTTCACTGAGAAGCTACGCAATATCGTGTTCATTATCGCAGATGAATCGCCTTCGATAATGAACGCGAGATTGCGTAGCTTCTCAGTGAATCGCCCAGCCCTATGAGAATGAGTAATTAATGACAGAATTTTCATTTTTGGGTGAACTATCCCTTTAAGGTGTGGTCACATTAATAAAATTTTGGCCAATAAAAGGTCCACTGTCCATTGTCAATAACTTAGACATGTATGAAGGTAAGGAGGTAAGGTAAGGACGTGACATGTGGCCAAGTATGGTGACCCATACTCGGAATTTGTGCTCTATAGCAGTGAGAAGTGAACATACAAACACACTGTGTTTTTTTCATACACAAACACACTGTGAACACACACCCGGAGCAGTGGGCAGCCAATGCTGCGGCGCCTGGGGAGCAGTTGGGGGTTCGGTGCCTTGCTCAAGGGTCTCACCTCAGTCATGGTATTGAGGGTGGAGAGAGTGCTGGACATTCACTCCCCCCACCTACAATCCCTGCCGGACCTGAGACTCGAACCCGCGACCTTCAGGTTACAAGTCCGACTCTCTATCCATTAGGCCACGCCTGCCCTAGCACAGCTCACTCAGAAATCACTTGCAAAACCAATCAATTTTCTGATGGTTAGTCAGCGAATCTGTAAGACCAAATTGGCTTCATGTGAAAGTTAAAATAGCACAGATTCCTACTGGAATTGGAACTGACCTTTTTTACAGTGCAGTTTTGCTAATGTGACCGCACAACTGTACAGTGGGTGAATGCATCCATTGATGTAAAAACTGACTTTCAATGAGTGAAATAATTTTCACTTAAACTTAAATAACGTAATGAAATATGTAACAAAACATATTTAAAAATCTAGATTAAATCTATAACAATCAACTGACATATAACATATTTAAATCTTTAGATGCACAGAAAAAAGTTAAGTGATATAAAAATGGGGCACTAGTCAAATGTGACATCCAAACGTAGACAGATTTGTTCATAATGAAAGCAAACTAGTTCTGAACTATAAAAGCTCTCTTCCAGTGCATCCACTGTGTTTTGTGCATATGAGATTTAGGTGAAATGACATGTACCTTGCACGGTAACTTGCTTGAGCAAGGCTTCCAGGTGCTCCTTCTCTGAGGCTGTAGCTTGGTGGAGCCAGGCCAACATGTCCCCAACGTACCTGGTTGGATGATTGTATGTGTATAAGCATAAACAAAGATAAAAATGCATGGAAACTATAAAGGCTTCCATATCATATTTGATCACAAATTTCTAAGGCCCCTAAATTTGCTATTCTAGGCAGTTGTTAAAATGAAATTAAAAGGAAGAAGTAAAATGAGAAGAGCCATCTGTGTGTGCCCTCTTGACTTTGTCATTTGCTTGCTTTCATCACTTCGGGTTTTCCTGTGCACTGGTTCACTAAGTTAAACAAACCAACCAACCAGACTGATCTCTCTCACTAACTGCTCAACATGCAACTGCTGTTTTAACATGCTCAAATAGCCAAAAAGCCACAGACAGGGTCCAACTTGTGCCGACAATAAGAAGCATGCAACAAAAACTGAGCAGAGACTCAATGACAGTTCAAAAATGGACAAATGTTACCTTGGTGTGTAATGGCCTTAACCCTAAAACCCAAAGTATATTTAGTTTTTTTACATGTATGCTTGGATATGCATATAGTAAGCAAGATGCAAATTTCCTCATCATCATAGTATGTGCACAGTCAGATCTTCTTAATCATACATACAATGTACGCTCAACAAATTACTGAAGATGACAACAACAGACACCCACATGGATGAGTGCTTGTGTGAGGGAACTAAAAGATACTTGCAACTCTAGTTTAAGCAAATACAAATCCATTTTGAACTCTAGTGCACGTGTTGAGTGCCTGTGTTCATATATGCATCAAATAGCGTATATTTTGAGCATATTATGTGATAGAAACATCATTAAAAACAGCTTGGTGCTGAATTACACAGTCAGGAACTGAATGGCTAGATGAATAATTATTTGGAGTGTCTTCTAGATTTGTAGTTATATCTAATAGAGTTATAGATTTCCTGAGATTTGAGGCCATCACACAGTCAGCTATCATTACGTCGGCTCCATATCCTTTAATACCGGACAGCAGGGGAAAGTGCTGTTCTGAGAACCACCGCTTCCCACTTTTATCGACGTTCTGCCAAGAACCTCATGTTCTCTCCTCAGGTTCCAAACGGGATGCGGGAGGAGGGCGTTCGAAAGCTTGACGGGGTGCTGGCCTGGAGCGCGTGCGACAATCCATAGATCTCAACAGCCGACCTTTCGTTGAACCTGCACTAAGTAATTCTCTGAAAGTGGAAGCACTACCCTGAAAGAATCAGGTTGGGTTTAATGTGCTTAGACACTGAATTGGATTTTCAGCTTCGGGAGATGCGGCACATAGAGGGAGCATGGCGGCTCTGCGTGTGAAGTCGTTAATCAGCAATGGAGAGGCTTTTAGCTGCTAACAACGGCGTGACCCTCAAAATGACCCCCCAATTATAGCCGGTTTGAAGTGATTATTTTTAGCGCGCAGAAGAGAAAATGTCATCCATTGTCTTTCCGCAAGCTTTTGAATGGAATTATTGGGTGGGAGGATTGGGATGTGCACTTGTCGTAGACTCTACCTCATCGGATCATGAGAGTGCATCTCTATGGGTCTCGGGGTGCCGCCCGGTCCTCCGCGGGTCAGGGCGTCGATAAAGCCTCGGACCACAGCAGACCGCCGAGCCGTTCCAAACTCATCCAATGTGTATCTGAGAGAATGAAAACAAAGAGTGAGAATTAAATATGAATTCAAGAGATCATGGTTTGTCTGGTTAGCATGGCCCTGTTAGCTCATTAGTCGATGTAAATACAAGCTCTGCAGGCAAAAAGGATCTTTCTGTATGAAAGCCATTTAAAATGAGATGTTTTTCCAAAAAAATATTCTTTTTCAAAGCCACATACAATATATATTGCTGTTTTACTAATGTCAATGATTTAGCAGTGCCTGAAATAAATAGGTAATAATGAAAAATGTTCCATTCTTCTTAAAACTTTTTCAAAAAAAACCTTTCAAATAAATGCAGTCTGGGTCAGCAAAACACATTTCTTAAAATAAATAAATAAAAAATACAAATTTATTCGTTTATTATTTATTATTAATATATATCCAGGATTTCCTGCTTTTATTCCTAGTTCTAGCTTATTTTAATGCTTGTTTTGTCTTTGTTAAGTCATCTTAAGGCCCCTGGCTGAGAACCAGTTCTGTGAGTTCTGAGGTCTCATAAGCAAAGATTGCAAGATTTCAAATCTCGCACTTCCGAGGGTCCTACTGCAGACTTCCTTGAATGAATTTAGAGATGCAACAACTTTGAACACAATAGCACATGCATATGATCATAATCCTCCTAAAATTTTACAAGGCATCCTTAAGACCAACTAGTTGGAAAGACTAGTTTATTTAAAAAAAAAAAAAAAAAAAAAGGTCATTTTGTACATCTCTAGTATAAATAAGATTAAATGGGCCACGAAACAAAACAGACATTGCAAGACCTTCGGAACAGCCACTGAAATCAGCAAGAGAAAAATACTTTAGGTTAGAGACACCCAGGGTCACACACACAGACAAAAACAATGGAGGGCCCCGTTTGCAGTTAGGAAACGTGGCTGTGTTTTGATCTACAGGCTGAGAACGGCCCTGTGCAGACTAAACAGTAGTGACCGCAGCAGCCAGAGAAAAAGGGAGGAGAGGAGGGATGTAGAAGTTTGGCATGGATTCCAGGAACTCTGGAGGCCCTGTCCTCTCACTCTTTCTCCTCTGGCCTTGGACTCCCATAGATAAAAAGGGGGAGTGAGAGTGCAGGACAAAAGACAGGGGCACACAAACACAAAGAGAGAGAGAGAGCGAGAGAGAGAGAGAGAGAGAGAGAGAGAGAGAGAGAGCGAGAGAGAGAGAGAGAGAGAGAGAAAAGAGAGAGAGAGAGAGAGAGAGAAAAAGAAAACATAAAAGTGTGATGGTACTGCGGCACCTTGGTTAACAGTATGGTCTATGGAAAGATAAACTGAAGTTTTGCAAATGGTAGAAATACCAAACAGTGTGAGAGAATCTGAATATTTTGGAACTACTGAAAGATGCTTTCACAGATTGTCAGCAAAGGAAGTACCGACAAGGAAATGAGATGAAATATGACAACTGCATAACTTTGGAAAAATGTGACACTAAATATTTACTTTGTCTAAAGCAGGGTTTCCCATTAAAATAAACAAATGGGGCTGCACAATTATTTAAATTAAAACTGAAATAGCAATATATATTATGAAAATTCTAAATATCAAATCAAAGGTTCCAATTTAATTAAAGAAGTCTATACAGCAGTCTTTGCTGTGTGTTTCAGTGTAAAGAGTGGAACTTTGTTCATTTACACATATGCAGCTTAAAGGGCTAGTTCACCCAAAAATTAAAATTAGCCTGTTTTATTCACCCTCGAGGCATACTAGGTGTATATGACATCCTTCTTTCAGACGAATCCAATCAGAGCTTTATTAAAAATTGTCCTGGCTATTCCAAGTGTTATCATTGCAGTGGGTGGGTGGTTCTGTTGAACAATGCAAAACACGTCAAATAAAGTGCGTGCATCCATAATTAAACATGCATAGAATAAAGGCCTCCTGTAGCGAATCCCTGCGTTTTTGTAAGAAAAATATCCATATTTCAAACGTAATAAACACTTTTTTCTCACTTCCGCTGACTGTTGTATGCTGAAGCCGTTCCGGCGGATGACGTACCACATACGCGTCGCGCGTGCGCCTCTGAGATATGCTAGTCTCACGAGTTTATTTACACGAGCAAAGGAAGCAAAGTTTCCTTTCTTTAGCAAAGGAAAACCAGTCTCCTCTTGGCTTATATCGAAATCCTCCAACATTTTTCTTAACAAATCCTCGGTTTGTACTTCTAATTCATGACCGGCGTTTTGTTTGGTTCTCTCTCCGCGTTCGTCACTAATCACGCAACGCTGACGTCCTACGTCATCTGCCGGAACAACTTCCGCGTACCACAGTTAGATGAAGTGAGAGAAAAGTGTTTATTACATTTGAAATATGGATATCTTTCTTATGAAAATGCATGGATTTGCTACAGGAGGCCTTTATTCACCCCCCGGAGCCGTGTGAGGCACGTTTTATTATGGATGCGGGCACTTTATTTAACGTGTTTTGGACTGTTGAACAGAGACAACCGCCTACTGCAATGATAGAGCTTAGAAGTACCAGTACAATTTTTAATATAACTCCGATTGGATTTGTCTGAAAGAAGAAAGTCATATACACCTAGGATGGCTTGAGGGTGAGTAAATAACAGGCTAATTTTCATTTTTGGGTGAACTAAGCCTTTAAGATACAGTGTTTTTCAGAGCAGCTCTGTTCACAGGGGTGTGCGATAAAGCTGCACGATTCTGGATAAATTGAGAATCATGATTTTTTTTGTCTCAAATAGAGATCACGATTCTCCCACGATTCTGAAATTAAATTAATGCGGAATTTACAAAAGGCTGTGACAAAATATTAATTGTTGCAGTCAGTTTAAAAGTGTTTAATTAATTTAATTTTTAATTGTTAAGTGTTTAAATATATAAAATATACCTATATATATTTATATATACACAGATTTGAATGTTCCGGTAAAACTTTTTCAAAGGTTTAATAGGCACAGACGAATCATTGAGAAACGAGATCGCGTGGGTGTTTAAATCAAGCTTTTACGATTAATCATGCAGCTCTCGTGTGCGATATCACAATTTTTAATTGTGGATGATTAAAATGTTTCCACAATCGGTTTTTGAAGAAATATCATAGTATCGTGCTACAGCGCACATTCTATCAGTTGCAGTTCTGGTGCCTCCATCTCAATATACAGTACTGTACAAAGCGACATACATTCACGTCAAATGTTAACTCAGCAGTAGTTACACTCACGGGACACTGCACTTAATGGCAATCAAAAAAATACATTATTGCATGTGCTTTAAAACCTTACCAGTTAAAAATTTCATTTGTGTGCCATTTCGATTTTTCGGAGCACGTAGACCTGAAGTGCGCGCTCACTAAAAAGCCTGTCAAACAGCACCTGATTAATGGACTAAGTTTGTGTCTGATTGCGCTAATACTGCCAAAAACACACAGGGTTTACATATAAACACAGTTGGTTATGTCTGAAGTGAAAGTAAACAGTTGCGGGCCTGCATATTAGATGCATGCAGGTCTTAAAGTGACAGCAGACTAATAGTACTAAACATGTTGCTGCTTGTCATCAAAGGGACAGTCCACCCACGACAGTTCTGCCATTATTTACTCATTTTCATGTCCCAAACCTGTATTGATTTCTTTCTTGTGCTGAACACAAAAGAAGATATTTTGAAGAATGTGGGTAACCAAACAGTCGCTGGTCTCCAATGACTGATACTGGTAAAAAAATACTATGGAATCACTTGGGACCAGCAACTGTTTGGATACCCACATTCTTCAAAATAACTTTGATGTTCATCATAATAAAGAAACTCATTCAAGGTTTAAAACAACTAGAGAGTGAGTAAATGATGACAGAATTTTCATTTTTGGGTGAACTATTACTTTAATGATAATAAAACAACAAAACACAAAGAGAAAAATCACTCACTGCTCTTTGACTGAAGAACTTTAATACAGTTTCTTTAATAAGAAACTGCTTTAATAAGAATCAATGTATAATTTATACAGTGAAGTGTATTTTTTTTTTATATTTATTCATTGAATGCTACTGCTAAATACACCTACTGTACCTGAAAAATAGTTCACCTTTAGTTCACAGAATACATTGATCAGCCACAATATTAAAACCACCTGGCTAATATCACATAAGTTCCTGTCATGCTGCCAAAACAGCTCTGATGCTTCAAAGCATGGACTCCACAGGACCTCTGCACATGTCCTGTGGTACCTGTCACCACGACATTAGCGGCAGTCCTGAAACTTGCGAGGTGGGACATACTTGGATCAGATTTGTTGGTCCGGCATATCTCATAGATGCTCAATCATACTGAGATCTTTCGGGAATTTGAAAGCCAAGGCTACATCTTGAACTCTTTGTCATGTTCCTCAAACCATTGCTGAACAATTTATACAGTATGGCAGAGTGCATTATTCTTCTGAAATAGGCCACTGCCATGAAGGGGTGTACATGGTCTGCAACAATCTTTAAATAGGCGGTACATGTAAAAGTAACATCCACATGAATGCCAGGACCTAAGGTTTTCCAGCAGAACATTGCCCAGAGCATAACACTCCACTTAAGTGGCCCAGTCGTCTAGCCATCTCTTTTTGGCCTTTGTCAAAGTCACTCCGATCTTTGCGCTTGCCCATTTTTTCAACAAATGAAATTCAAGAACTGACTGTTCACTTTCTCCCCTTGATAGGTGCCTTTATAACAATACAATCATATAAACTGTTAGTGGTTTTAATGATGTGGCTGATCAATGTATGCTGTTTCACACAAATGCCATCTCTGCATGTAGTGTTTAACATGCATTTGGGACTGCAATATGCACCAAGTTCACTTTATTTACATTCACATAATTATATAAATATGTCAGCTCAAAAATGGCCATCATGATGCTAAAGTGTTGTGGCTTGTTTCCATGGTGGTGTTATGAGTTGTTGCTAGGGTCGTCTGGGTGGATGCATACTGGCCTAATTTAGTAAGTCTCTATCTGTGATTTTCAGGTCTCTAGATATGGTTCAGCTTGATTATATGTGTCTAATCACCTCTTCAACACGCAATTTGAGGTATCATTCATTTTCGTAGTATTTAGCATTTATGGTTAGACGTTTGTTCAAATGACTATCCCTAAGTATGAGTAATAGTAAAAGTATGAATAATCTACAACCTGCGTGGGCTTCACCAAAAATATGTTATGTAATTTAAACTGAATTCAAAACATACTGAAGACAGTTTATTTACATTGTAGGAATATGTCATTTTTCTTGCTGTGTTCATCGATTCAAACCAAGTTGTTTTTGTTGCATTGTATTGATGTGGCTCATTAACTCAAAAACACTTATCAATCTTGACAGTTGTTTTCTTTTACGGAAGCCTGAACATTTGTAATGTACTGACAGTTGGAGGAAGGTACACTAAACACAGGAAACTGCTTCTAAAAGAATGTGAGAGACTGACACCTTGTGGTATATATGGTGGAATTGCATGTCTAATTCCCTGCAGCTAATCGGAGGTAGACTATACAGTACCTGAAAACTGAATTAATTAAAATTTAATTAATGTTGTAAAATATAAAGTTTGGGGTCAGTAAGAAATTAATATTTCCAGAAACGATTCCAGAACATTACATTAAAATATCCTAAAAACATATTATGGTTTGCAATAGAACAATAAGCAGCACAACTGTTTTCAGTACTGACAGCAATAAGAAAGCACCAAATCAGCATATTAGAATGATTTCACTAAGAAAATGAAAAACATCACTGCTGAAAAAAGATGTGCATCGTTCTGCTCTGTGGGCACTAGAAGAGTGTGTTTTGGGACAAGTGTGTGTGTAAGGGACATAACTCACTTATAAAGAACAGGACGATCCTGGAGAGATTCCATAGCTTGACTCAACACGGGAGGAATATCACATGTTTCCTGAGTCAACCCTCTGCACTCATCTACAGACACCAAAGACAGACACAGAAACATCTATAAGGCCTCCTATAATACTAAAACACATATATAACTTCTTAATTTTTTTATTATGTAACTACAACATAGTACTAAAGTACTAAAATCATCATGTAAAACAGGAGTGTCATAAGTCGTTCTGTAAGCTATGAGTCAGTTTTCTGTTTCACATTCTCTGGCAGCAGCAACTGTGCTTATATTCCAGAAACTTCTCGCCTCCGCTGTGTGTGTGTGTGTGTGTTTGTGTCTGTGTAAGATCCAGAGCACACACTCACTCTGAGCCCAGCGATAGAGCTGCTCATATGAGGTCTCCTGTAACACAGCCATCTGCTCCATGATCTCCAGCCTGCAGTAAAGCACAGATATGACTGAACATCTACATGCAAAAAGTCTGTGAGAATCAAGATGGTTAATGCTTATATTTTCTTGTATTTTTAGTACATTTCTAAACTATTCTGTTCTATTTAATTCTATTCTACTTTACTCTATTCTCTCTCACCCTGCCGTTTGCTGGTTAGTCCTCAGTAGGACCTTCACATCTTCATGGATGTTCCTCACACGGTTCAGTGCTCTGAAGAAGTCCTGCAGAGTACACACACAGTTCAGACAAATATTAGAGATGATTCTTGCTTTGGTTCTCAGTTGAAATTTAATAGGCGATGACAAGCAGTTTTTTGTAGGATAACATGAGGTTACCTCAGTGATGGGACCATCCCGTGCAGAACGTAATGTTGCCATCTCAGTAGCAGACAGCTGGAACTTTGACAGGAATGCCTGGGCCACCTGAGCTCGAACCTCCAACCGTTGACTAAAGAGAGAAAGTAATGCATTTAATAAATATAATAATAGTAATAATAATTTGTTACATTTATATAGTGCTTTTCTGGGTACTCAAAGCACTTTACATAGAAAGGGGGAATCTTCTCAACCACCACCAACGTGCAGCATCCACCTGGATGATGTGAAGGCAGCCATATTGCACTAGAACGCCCACAACACACCAGTTTATTGGTGGAGAGGAGATCAGTAGATATGGGGATGATTAGGAGGCCATGATGATGGACATGAGGATGGAATGGGCGATTTTGGTCAGGATGCTGGGATTACACCCCTACTCTTTTTCGAAGGACATCCTGGGACTTTTAATGACCACAGAGAGTCAGGACCTCGGTTTAACGTCTCATCCGAAGGATGGTGCTTTTTGACAGTATAGTGTCCCCGTCACTATAGTGGGGCGCTAGGACCCACACAGACCGCAGGCTGAGCACCCCCTGCTGGCCTCACTAGCACTTCTTCCAGCAGCGACCAAGTTTTCCCAGGAGGTCTCTCATCCAGGTACTGACCAGGCTCAACCCTGCTTAGCGTCAGTGGGCCTACATTTATGTAAACATATAAATTCAAATAACAGTATATGCACACATTTATATACATACAAAGAAAGAAATTTTAACTAAAGAAACTTTCCTGAGCCAACCACTAGATGGCACCAAAGCTCTAGTCAAAACCACAACCCATAGTAACACTTCAAACACCTGAAATAAACATATTACTAGTCTTTCGCCCAACATAACACTTTTTGGAAAGAGAACTGTAAAAAGGATTGTAGAACACTAAAACAAGGAAAGATGGCTCGAGGCAACATTATTAGAACAAGAACATCTATAAAGTATGACATCGGAACAATAGCAGTCATGACAACCGCTGTCCTCAGAGAGCAACTCACTGCTGATTCAGCCCTCTTTCTTTTCTTCACTTTCCTCTCACCACCTACCAGCACTCAGACCATGCATTTATTTTGTGGAGCTGCTTGTAATTAGATACTGTCTCTTAGTTAATGTTAAAGTTATACTAATGAAACATAATACATGTAATGACATAAAACATCACTATACAATTAATAGAAAAACAACCAGTTTGACATTTTGCAATAAAGTCCTCCATCCTTTTGACCTAGTGAGATTTTGGACCTGCTGTGAGCAGCATTTTTGAGCGAATCCTTTTGCCAGGCAATTGGTTCAGTCTATTCAAAGCTTCGAAAAGCTTCATCTGTTCTGATAAGATTCTTATTATAATTTGTTGGAGGAAAAAAAAGAAAGAAATAGAGCTTCCCTACTTTCTACCTTGTTTGTGGAAAGCTACAGAGCCGATAAAGGGGCACGGTGATGGGTGAAAAAAAATGAGGTGAAAGAAAAAATATATTTCAATGCAATCGAACGCAAAATCTCAGTTTTGTGAGTGAACCTCAAAATTTGTAGGGAAACGCAAAACTTTGCAAAACTTCTGCAAAACATTACAAATCTTTTGTGAGTGAATGTGAGTTTTACGAATAACACTGATAACTTTTAAATAACTTTTTATACTTTTTTAATTGCACCCATTTAAACTCCTCGAATCCACTCCATTTTGTGTGTGTGTGTGTGTATTCCTGGTGCAAGTGTGACAAAAGTAAAGAAATCTTGGACCGTAATGATCAACACACGATTTTTTGAATTTTTTTTGAAAATCAGTTTCGGGTCAAAATTACCCGAGGGACGCACAACTGTTACGAGTGCTTCCTGTGTCTGTTTGCCTCTTTAAGATGAATCGCTTGATGTATTCCCCAAATGTAAGTCGCTTTTGATAAAAGCGTCTGCTAAATGAATAAATGTAAAAGTAACACACACTCAGTCACACAGTCTGCAAAATCAGTTTTGTTTCAATTCATATTGCATTTGAATGGTCAAATACACATAATTGTCATGTTAAATAAGCCTTTTGTATCTGAAAAACTATGTAATTTTTATCTTTGTTCTATTGTATTTGTCCTATTACTTGTAATTTTACTCTTTGTTTTTATTTTTAATAAAATAAAATAAAACTAAACTATATTGTATTTCACAAACACAATATATGCTTCAAAGAATGCTTCTCATTGTTTCACATGCTCAGCAGATACAGTCAGAAAATGCAAAGAAATATTTAAAAAGTTAATATGCGAAGAATCTGATGACAAGGACTACTGCAAAAACCTTGCCAATAGACATCAAGCATATTATTCCCAAGACACCAGCAACTATAGTAACTCAAACATTTTTAAAGTAGTGTATTCATAAGCAACATTAATATGGCAGCACTGGAGCCCTCATTTCATATTCACATAATTAGCAAAAACTCGGTAGTCTGAGGGCATCTTCAATCATTATCTCTGTACAATGTTCCCTCAGTAAATACATAATGTTACCTTAACTCTCCCCATGGCTATGAGCTTGTAACAATGTTTAATATACTAAAGGAAACCCGTAAGCATGCAGGGAATGTGTTTAGTCGTGTGGGCTTGCTGTGGGATCATATTGCCTGTTTCCAGTGTCAATAAAGTATATGACATTTACTTTAGGTCAGTGGAAATATATCTGACCTAAAATATTTGAACAATGAGAACATATGAAAGATGCATTAAATGGCTGTAATGCCCTGCTACACAAGGTTTACCTCTGCAGGCTGGGTGCTTGTCTGAGGGATGTCATAAATGTCAGAGAAGATGTAAATTACAACCCAAAGACAAAGAGACTAGATTGCTGAAAAAGAAAACTGGAATTGTAGGCATCCATAAGGAAGAGTTCAGCTAAAGATGAAACGTCTGTCATTGTGTTATTTATATACTATTATAATATTTATTAATATTTTAAATTAGCCTCTATTATTATAGCTTTCTTTGCTGTTTGTTGACTTGAACCAACAAGGCTAAAAAATTTTGGACTTATTTACACTTATTTACACATAAAATATATGGTCACAAATAAAGAATTCATTCCAATAAAAATCATGGCTATGTTGTACACTGCTCTATTGTCTCTAGTTAAACATGAGATATAATTAATTGTGGGTGTATCTAACAGGCAATCTTTGATATTAAAAATCTATTATTTGTTTCAGAGCACACAGTTTTGGCTGAGCACATATTTTCACTACTTTATATTGTTATATAACTTTAATGCTGTATCACAGTGCTGCCTTTGTACTTCTGACCAAACTGCGTAGCAACTTTTATAAAAGCTATTGTTGTTCATTAAATGGGTCATCAGGTGCAACATACACTTTTACAAGCTGTTTGAACTTAAATGTGTGCTGGCACACAACCACCCTATAATGATAAAGACCCTCTCAAATTGAGCCGATCTCAGATGCCTGTCTGTGTGACATCCAGACATCTGAGCTTCTGAAGACGCAGTGGATTATGTTTGTTTCTGAAGGGAATGCGCCCCCGATCTACCTACATTCATCTATCTTCATGCGAAGCATTCGTGATCCAGCTTCACCTCAAGAAGAAGTGAGTGTAAGGTTTTTTAATGAATCTTTGCAAATCGCCTTTCCTTATAATGTCCTAATTAGCAAGTTTCACGATGAATTTACCATCTAAAGTTTACCATCTCTCAGAGAGCGGCTCAGAAGAGAGGGGCGGTGTGAGCAGAGCTCATTTGCATTTAAAGCAGCATGGAAGAATACAGCTTGCGTTAGACAGAGCTGTTTTTGACAGGGTAAAAAGGGTGTTGTTTTACACTACCTTTGAGAAATAACTATGTTACAGACTTTTCATTAAGACCCTAAAGAATCATATCAACATGTGGAAAATGGGCATCCGATGACCCCTTTAAATATTATTCAATAAATAACATTTATATAAATAATAGTGTTATCTAATAATAGTATTTGGTATTGAGAAATGGTCGGTTTGTTAGTTATGGTGATTTTTGACTTCAGTGCAGGTTACATTGTTGCATCATCTTTACAAGTGAATCAGTAGCAAGGACTTTCCTATTGAAATGGATCAAAAGGCTGTAACAGGGAAATTTTTATTAATTTCAACAAAACCTTGTAAGATGCAGCCAACATATGCACTGACCAGCACTGTCATGGGAAATCCCCTTAACAGTTGAAAGGATACTATGAGAAACAGGGCTGG
>JAFVLL020018905.1:0-17503 GCA_021397915.2 Tor tambroides
TATATATATATATATATATATATATATATATATATATATATATATATATATAATTTATAAAACAATTATATTCCAGGTTAATTAATACGCACTTTAATTGTTTTTCTAATCATGATTTCACATTTCTGTTGTTGTGACACTCCATTTAAAGTGCCATGCTATTATTTAATAATAAGTTATTATTATTATTATTATTATTATTATTATTATTATTATTATTATATAACGTTAGGTATTTTTTAAACCGAAACAAAATCTCTTCCTGCTTTGGTTTTCACACGGAGCGAAAAACCAGTTGGACACGGCGTGGGAAGGACTCGTAAACAAAACTTCAGTCGAGTAAGGTTACCTCGGTGTTTACTACAACCGAAGTGGAATATTATTGATATATGATTTAAAGTAAGACAGTATTTATCTCAAAAAGATTGTTATTTTTGTTGTTTACAGTATTTCAGGAGAAATGTAATATGGCAGCATAGCGCGTGACTGTTTCAAAACTAACGCTTGCTAACTTGCTTGTCTCTAGTTAGAGCTGTCCAGGAAAAACAAAACAACATAACACCAGAATTCATCCCGTGTTATAACTTTAAATAGACTTCAGTTTTTGAATCCATACAGAATAGATGAAGTTTGATTTGTAAAACTCGATTGATTTTGAAATCTGTTCCGTACCAGCATATCACGTTTGTTTTTGGGTGACTCAGACTTTCAACACAGACACACAAGATGTTGAAGTTTTTCGGATTCAAGAATGATGGAGCCAAAAAATCTTCTGAGAGAGAAACCGATGGATTTGTCATCATTGGTAAGTCATGTGATCATTTTTAGCGGCACCTTTCTGACTAGCGTATCTATCTATCTATCTATCTATCTATCTATCTATCTATCTATCTATCTGTCTGTCTATTATGTTTATCTATTTATCTTCATCCAATCCAAAATATTTTTATATCTAGAATCATAACTATAAATCCAAACATTGTTTGGTTAATGCTGATCTACCACAAGAGGGCGGTATAATTCAATCCTCACATTTAGTGTGAAGGCTGTAGTTCATCAATAGTAAAAGATTTCTCTTCCTGTGTGCTTGGTATGATTAAACAGGGCATAGCACGTCGTATATTGGGGTTCTCTTTACCTCTGTGCCCCAATCTCATGTACCTGGAGACAGATACAGTGAAACCACATACCTCCACGTTTGTTGTGCTAGTTGCAGTAATTAGGTTTTGTTTTGATGTTTTCTGCTTGTCAGACAGCTCCACGGTAACATATATTTGCACTTCTGGCAGGCAGGAATCATATAATCTGCATTGTAACTATATATTAGGGGGAATGTAGGTCAAAGGGAAAGCGAGATCCCATGCTTCATAAAGTGCAGGATATGTTGACTGAGGGCTTGAGCCAGATTTGAATAGCTCGTTCCATGTGCCCATGTAGTTTGAGGAAATATTGCAAACCGGGGAATGGAAAATTACTGCTGAATATTTGAGGATAGAGGGATGTTTGGCAAACTGTGATGGTTCTCCAGTTTTAGGCTAACCTTGCTTTGAGAAAGCTTTGGAAAGGAGCAGAGTTGTTCACTATAGGAGGGATCATGATGCTTTTCATTTGAAGTTGATGTTTATTCAAAGCCTGCATTTTGGATTGTCACTTAATGCTTGTGACATTCATTTTAACTGGTATTAAATTACTGCATTTGCACTATTGTCAAGATTTATATATCAAAGGCTACAATGATATATAATAGAGTATATAAGCTCAGTTAGTGATTTCATATTGATTTTACAGACTGCATTTGGATCTGGGACTAAATTATACCATATATTATTAATTTTTATTACTTATTTTTTTATGCAAAGTTGCGGCAGTATAAAATGAATATAAAACATTACTGTTCTATTGATTTTTGAGTCATAATCTTCTAAGTACTTTCTCAGCATTCCAGGTTCATTTCGTAAACCAAGTGAATTGTTCATTGTCTGTTTTGATGTTTGAAACCTCTATTATTCACTCTTCATCATGGGTTTAATTAGTGTGCTTGGCAGCAGGAACACAAACCATAAATGATGTAAAATTATGTAATTAAACCGGTCCAGAGTGCAGCTTGCTTCATGTGTCCCATTGTCAGTACTTTAGGATAGAATTGTCTGACTGTCTGAAATTTTTAGGAGTCAATTGACAATTATTCGTCTGTCACATCATTGACTTGTGTATCATCAGGTGCATGTGGTTGGAGATAGAGCGTGTGAGCGGATCACCTCCAGCACACTAGACCCAGCCCATTTGACCTGGGTTTGTGGTTCAGTCCGGGTGATGAGGCTGTGGTGATTTTGCTGACAGCACATAAGGGAGACTATATAGGCTTACGTTGCATTATTTATCTGTGCCACAGATCTGCTTCTCTTGGGGAAATAAATTCCTTGCTTTTGACTTTGAAGTGCAAATGATACTGACAAAATGCGATTTGTGAACGTAGGTTGGAGCTTAGTGAAGGCTCAGTTTGTTGGGTTGCATGTTACAGCTCACATCTTAAAGGGATAGTTCACCCCAAAATAAAAATTTTGTCTTTCTAGGGCTGGGCGATAAATCGCATGCGATAGTCGTGCGCATCTTGTCAGTACAAAAGGTTCTGTAATTAGTAGTAAATCTCCATCACCTGCTTTCAGATGGAGCAGCATTTACTACACAGAGCCGTAGTTCACTGACAAGCTACGCAAAAAAATCGATATCAGACGATATCATCGATATTAAGAGATAATATCGATATTTTGATCGTTTGCGTAGCTTCTCAGTGAACTACGGCTCTGTGTTGTAAATACTGCTCCTTCTGAAAGCACTTGAAAATACCATGTTTAATAACATGTTTTTACTCCAAACTCACTTCACAACATCAGTTGAGTGTTTGAAATAAATCCTTCTGTGAGATGATGTGGCTTCTTACACAGAATAAGGCACGCAACATATTAACATAGTATTCTAAGCGGTGATAAAGGCATTGCATAATTATATACTTTATTACAAAGAAAATTATAAGAAGAAGAACTCAGATAAACCATATATTGCCATAGTCGTGTGTTTATTAGTCACGTTGAATCAGTGAAAGCAGTTAAATCTTCTGTTTATTCAGCTACCAGTATGGGGATTTCCTGGGTTTCTTCTGCAGGGCGTATTTGGAGTTTCAGTGCGAGAGCGCCTTCTGGCCATCGGATGAGGATTTACTACTGATCACAGAACTGGGCTTCACTGAAAGATACGCATGACAATCGTAGCTTCTGCCTAATGGCGAGTGCGATATTATCGCCCAGCCCTGTTAATTACTCACCCTCATGTCGTTCCAAACTAATAAGACCTGAGACTGACATGGAAGAGAAGAAATTGTTGAGTAAAGTCGTTACTTTCCCTTTAAAAAAAAAAAAAAGCGGGGCAGCCGTGGCCTAATGGATAGAGAGTTGGACTTGTAACCCAAAGGTCGTGGGTTTGAGTCTCAGGTCCGGCAGGGATTGTAGGTGGGGGGCACTCTCTCCACCAGCACTCTCTCCACCCTCAATACCACGACTGAGGTGAGACCCTTGAGCAAGGCACCGAACCCCCAAACTGCTCCCCGAGTGCTGCAGCATTGGCTGCCCACTGCTCTGGGTGTGTGTTCACTAATGTGTATGCACTTGGATGGGTTAAATGCAGAGGACAAATTCCGAGTATGGGTCACCATACTTGGCCACACACCACTTCCCTTTCCCTTTCCCTTTATTTTTTGTTTTCTATGCACACAAAAAAATATTCTGGTAGCTTCATAACATTACGGTTGAACCACTGATGTCACACGGACTATTTTATCGATGTCCTTACTAGCTTTCTCATCCTTGAACTTGTCAGTTGCCTTGCGGTCTATGCAGAGTCAGAAAGCTCTTGGATTTTATCAAAAATACCTTAAATTGTGTTCTGAAGATGAAGGTCTTACGGGTTTGGAATGACATGAGGGTGAGTAGTTAATGACAGAATTTAAATTTTGGGGTGAGCTTTCCCTTTAAAGTAGTCAACTGCATTCGACACATGCAAATTCATGCATTTCATCCAAAACTGGATCTATCCCAGGACCACCCAGTTCATGTTCCCACTTTGACTGTAAAATTTGAAGATTAAGAGGCTATAATAACAACATGGACAGTACAAGGAAATATTAAGAGTGAGTTTAAATGTTTATAAATATGATAAATGAATACAGATTTAGTGCTCTCGGAAATTGTCTGTATTACAGCTAAAGTTAGACTGGCAATAGCAGTGAGTAGTTTTCTTCTTCTTCCTAATGTTGTTGTTTGATTAGGTTTAATATACTCTAATTACCAATTTACCCTAATTACCTCTGGTGAATGAATTCAATAAACATGGTGCCTAAATGTAAATGTGTCCATGTGCTCTCATTTGTTTTACTGCAATAGTTATTAAAGCTGCATAAACAGAAAGTCTATAGCACATTCAAGAAGAGCATGAGTTTAACAATTAAAAAATCGGCCAACATAATGTGCCATATTGTCTAGTACAACCCTCAACTTAAAGCTGCAGTCTGTAACTTTTTTTGGTTAAAAATGATCCATTGATCAATTTTTGAGCAAGTACATAACCAGCCAGTGTCCAAAACTATCTCCTTACTTTAGCCGATTCACAATGGTAAGCTTATAATAATGTTTTCTAATTTGAGTGGTACTGGTAGGTTTTCGCATGAAATTTGAGCGTGTCGCTGCGTCACTACCTCACGTCTGTAAACATAAAGATGTTGTCTGGGCTAGTAGGCTACATTGCATGTGATGATGCTGCAGGTCGCGGATTGTTTATAGCCTTTTCTCACAGCAGCTGGAATAATTAAACGTATCATTTTGATGGCGTATTGTAATCCAGAAAGGATTATGTATTTATGAAACACATGTGACTGAAATTAGATTATATTCCAGTTTTAAATGTGCATCTGATTACAGAGAGCCTACGTAGGATTACACAAGTTTTGTATTTTGAAGAGAACCAGTTCTAAGGAAGAATAATTTGCTTTTTGGGTTAAAAGAATTTCTTTATATGAAATTCGAATGGTATGACAATTAGTGATTAAACTGTACAGAAATTGAAATCTAGACTACATGTAACACTCCATACACATGGTCACGCAATGCTGATGTTGTTATTTTAAAATCTTCATTTGAATGTGGCAATTAACATTATTTTTCAACCTTTATTTGGATATGGCAACATGATAACTTTGCTACTTGTACTGTGTTAGGCTAACTGAGACTTGTCATAGCACTTACATATTATTGCTCTTTTGTTGATTTTGATTGCTTCCATTGTCCTCATTTTTAAGTCGCTTTGGATAAAAGTGTCTGCTAAATAACTAAATGTAAATGTATGTAATATCATGCTCTACAATATTTCTATGAATAAATCTTTGACAGAGACCCCTCCCCTATCAGCCAGTCACTGTGTGCATAGTTAGTAAGCATGCTGACATCATCCATAGCAACGTGGTCAACCCCGCCCTTACTTTTAGCTTAAGACTTCTCTCTTTTCCTTAGTAAAAGTTTGTCTCGGCAGCTTTGTGAAAAGGTTTTAAGAGAAAACTCTTAGCTAAAAACTTTTACTGCTATTTAGGAGAACTCTTAGGGGTAAGATAAAATGTTTTGTGAATACAGGCCCTGATCTCTTACTCATATGATTTTGTCATGAATTTTAGCCAGTCATGAAATAATGCTAACTTCCTGTTAGATATGCACCAAAATTTCAGCATCCAAAAATATTCCATCACAATTGGTCAATTTGGTCGGCTAAAATATTGAGAGGTGGCTCGTTGCCAAAGAATTTGACTACAACTGGTTTAAAGGAGTCATAAACCTGAGAAATCAAAATTCCCTTAATCTTTTGACTTTGTACTATAAAAGGGCATTGTACTATAAAAACATCCTGTAAGTTTCAGAACTCAAAACTTTCTCGTTAGTCTTAAAACAGCTTATATTGAAGCCAGTCTGCCAAAACGAATGGTTGTTGAAATGTGCCACTCTATGATGTAATAGTGTGGCTAAACACCACCTCCGCAGAAGAAGATGATCAACGCCTGCTTCTACATCACTGCCTGTTTAGCCCTACCCACCGATTCATGCATGTAGTGTTTATGAGAGAGCCGAAGGCGCAGGTCTATACAGAAACCAAACGATAAACTTTATTTGATTAACTTTATTTTTAATGAAGTTCCAAACCACGTCAGTAAGAACTTGGTCCTTTGTTTACTTTAATTCGTAAACAAACAAGGCACAATTCGACAGGATTTTCAGAAAGATTGAAACTAAAAGATGATGCTGTGTCAAGTCAACTATGTTAGATCCGATGTGGCACCACACAAGTGTGTGAGTAACTGTTTTCATTACGTTATCATTATTGCTTTGTCTCTTCTTACAGATCGTGTTATATGAGTATTTATGCGTTTTTAACCTAAATCACAGCAGCGTCCATTTGTGTAGGATATAGGCTGTCAAAAAATCATAGCAGTGGGCGTATACTTCTGAGTCTACAATCCACCACACCTATTCAAACTGAGCATTCTGATGAGGAGAGTCAAAAACAAGACAGAAAATAGCCTATTACTTCAAAACTAGGATGTTTTTTGATGTAAAAATCTTGGTAGCATTATAAGTGGACCTCAGAGAACAGTACAAAATATTCAAAAACAAAGGCAGTTCATGACCCCTTTAATTTATCATCTGACAACTTGACACCCTGAACAGTAGAGTTCAGTCACTCAAACTTATTTGCAATTACCCAAACTTTATTTTCAGTTTTGGTTTACGGCTAAAAAAAAAAAAAAAAAACCTAAATGAAAGAATTTATTTTCAGTTTTGGTAAGAAATTTATTTTGGTGCATTACTACTTCCTTTTGGTATGGAGAGAATTTCTCATCTTATGAGAATCTCACATTGACAGTATTTTGCAGCAAATGATATATTTGTTGGGATTTGGAGGTGTTTGTTTTAGACAAATTTGTAACAAATGTGGGCAGAGACCCATGACCCATGTCATGATGCAGTTGGAAACTGCAGTCCAGGAGGAACAGTTACTAGCAACCAAAGCCATGACCCAGTGACCTCCAGTGATTATATTACTTTCTGTGTGAATGCCCATTTAGACGAAAGTCATACAAGCTTTTTCCCAGAACATAAACAATGGACAGCATCTCAGAGGGATTTATTTGTGGAGGTGTTGGTAATAACAAGGAGGAGCTGTGGTGTGTGTGTGTGTGTGTGAAGGCCCCAGAAATGAGCAGACGCTCACCATGACATTCAGCTCTGTGATTCTCAGGAGTAACAGGAAGGGGCTGGGTTTCATTTTCAACAAGGAATTACACCATCTGCAGCTCCACACAGGGAAGAGATGTAAACAACAGGTCCTGCGTGGAGGATGTCTGTATATATCATACAGCGTTCTGTTAGTGTCTGTTATGATTCCAAGGTGTTGCAGGTTTCTGTCAAGTAACGTCGTTGATTGTGGCTGTAAGTACCCAGATGGACTAATGCTTCATAATCTGTTAATGTAATCAGAAAAGTACCCTGTTAAGTGTAGTTAATCCACATTATTGTCTTGGCAGTGAAGGAGAATCAATTATTGTTGTTGAAAATCAAGCTGTTGCCGTGAAGGGTCCGTGATTGGCTTTGAGACTCGCTGTGTGCTGAATAGTGCGCCTTTCTTCTCTGATTGATTTTAAAATTATTCATTCTTTTTATTTTTTTGCTTTTCAGGTGAAACTGTTGAGGAGCAGCAACAGAAGGTTCAGTCGATGAACATTGAGCAGCCTGCAACAAATGTAATAGTACAACCATCTAAGGTGAGTTGTTTCACTTTATTGAATGATTCATTAATGCTGTAACTACCTAGTGATAGTACAACAACAAACGTCAGACATTTACAGTTATTTGATATACATTTTGAAATACATTATCCTAAGCAGATAGCAATTTCTGAAGAACTATGAGACTGAAATTTAAATCATTATTCAGTTATAATCTTTCCAACCAGTGAGCTGTTAATGTGAGAACTACCAACCTGATGTCATGAGAAAACTATTTTACAGGGTGGCAATTTTGTATGAATTTGTACAGTATGATTCATACACACTTGTAAACACTCCTAACCCATCCATAAACCTAACTGTCAGTGCGGCATAAGCCGTATGAAAACGTACAAATTAGGCAGCAGTTCACCAAAATGTAAAATAGTTATGAATCGGAAATGTTGTGACTGGATCACTGAGTGGTGGTTCGTTGAAAGCAGCGGCTCAAAAGATTGAACTCAAACAATTAACGAACTCATTAATCCAGTCACAAAGGTTTACAAGTTAACAGTTCACTGGAGGGGAAAATTATCAGTGAATAACTTACATTTTGGTATCACATGGCATCAGAAGTCTGTAAATGTAGTACATATAAATCAGAATCATACAGTTAACTTTCAAGGTGCAATCACATTTATCATTATTTCTGTTGGAAAAATCCAGTCATTTCAGCACGAATTCACACAATCTGGAAATGTGGGAAAAGAATTCCCATACAGATTTCGCAACAGGTCCACGTCAGTCATGCAGATTTGAAGTGTTGACCAATCGAAGGCTCTGTTGGTTTGAAAGTAACTTCACTGTGAGCTTTGGTTTACACATCTCTCCACTATTGACAATGGATTTTAGCCTGCTAAAATTCACTAATGTGACAACACCTTCAATGTCGTCTTTGGTGTTTTGTCATTTTTAATAAATTGGAAATATAAATATGACGTTATTTATAAAAAAATCTCTGTAAAGACTGAATAGTTATGTTTCCATCCACCCATTTTCATGCAAATTTTTGGATATGGCATAAAAAATGCTGGATGAAAATGCCAAGATGTGCATAAATTCTAAAAACACGCATTAAAAAAAATCTTGCATTTACTTGAGTTAAATATTTAATTTTTTTTTAATCCAGTAAGATTATACATAAACTGATTATGCATGAATTCCTCTGTGTGCATCAAAAAAGTCATGTGACTTTGCCTCAACAGATTATGTGATTAGATAAGTGAACTAACCAGTGCAGTCATCTCATTGCACACCATCTCATGTTATTTTAATACATTTGAGCCAAAGTTCGTCATCAAAATCATTTAGTGTATTCACATCCCATAACCCATAACGAACGGCATCTGAATGCAAGATAACATGACAGCGTTTGTTATTTATTATTCAGGAAAAAAGTTTGCAACTTTGGATGGCAACATAGCTAATGATGTACATGTTTGTTGAGAAAAGATGTGCTGTACTTTTGTAAGTGATCAAACTTACAATTTTGACCTGGCGAATAATGAAACATTCAAACATTCTTAGCTTTGAACTGCGTATCGAGTAATGTTTTCAACCTGATCCTGAGCAGAGTAATTAAATCTTAAGGATCGCTCATAGAGTAATCTGTGTTAGCGGGCCGGCGTGATTTCCATATGCTGTGGGCTGGCGAGAGAGAAAGAGCCCCTTGAGTTGCGCTGGCTGAGCGGGTGTGTGACAGGTGGCAGGACTGAACAGTGCCAACATGTGCTGCTGCCATTCAGCAATCTGTTCCACAGCACCGCCTGGAGACATATGGCTAATGAAAGATGCTCTTTCTCTTTGAATAAGAGGGGCTTTCGCAAAACCCAAAAGCCCGGAGTTACTGGAGTTGACATGTGAATGGGAAAAGTGAGTTTTACAATCAGGTGGACAAAATAATGGACAAACCACATGAAAAAACAGCTGTAAAAGAGGCCTGACAATTTGCAGTTAGATGTGAGTTTCCAAAGAATGACTTGGGTGAGTTCCAAAGAGGTCACATAGTTCCTGGCACAGTGCTTTAATGTTAAAGTCACAATGAAATCAAGAAAAGCAATAATCCCTCCAGCAATCTGTCACTCACATGAAACCATTGCAGCAGTCAGTAAACAACATCGATCTGACGATCCAATCAATTCCCAATGGACAAAATCAAGTCCCACCCTACATTTTTTTTTTATTATTATTGTTCGAGAAGCTGTTTCACTCACGATAAGGAACAAAAGATGATTGAAATTTTCATTTCATGCTGACTTGTAGGGGAAGAAAAACTGACACCACATGCAAAACATGGACAAACATTGACAAGAACAGAATGACACTTCATAGGATAGCTGTTGAAACGCCACAGAAGCACATCCTCATCCTTGAATCAGCAGCTCTGTGACTCATTGGAACCACAAAACGTGTGTTATGAGCTACACAAAAGTGTTTTTTTTTTTTTTTACAGCTGCCATTTAGAAACCTTATTCAGATGATGATTTACTCTTTTCTTTAAAAGACAAAAGCAGTTATTCACACAGAATGTCCTACTCTTTTCCATACCAGACCAAGAATTTCAAGGAGAAGATTCAATTTTGAATGAATCGAATTTTAGTCTGTTTCTCATCATATGGTTTCAAACCACTTGGAATATAGTGCACTACTCATATGGACTGCGTTTATTTTGCTCTTTAGCCTTGGGGCTTGACAGCTTTCAATCACATCCACTTTCATTGTATGGAAGTTCAGAGTTCCACCTTATTCAGTTCAGTTAGTTTGGGTTTTGCTTCTCCCTCTGTGTACTATACCAGTCTCATGTTACAGTAAGGAACTGACATTAATAGATTATTATTCCCTGTCTGTCATGTGTTTGGCATTGATATAAGACAAACAGGAAAGGTAGGAGTGTGAAACCACCCCACAACTCTGACAACCAGATTCTGTTTACCTGCACCAGACACACTAGCTCAAACCCCAGAAATGAATGGAAAGCTTTGCTCATCTTTTTGTGCATTTAGTTTCATATTTGACCTTAATTAATAATGCACAGGAATGAGAATGTCTCTTACTGGTGTTTTTGAGCTGAGTAATATGCCACTACACCCAAACTACTGAATATTTTAAGTCTACACTGCCTTTTAAAAGTTTGTAAGATTAATATTAAGATTTTTTTTTAAAGAAGTGTCTGATTCTCACCAAAGCTGTATTTATTTGGCCAAAAATACAGTAAAAACCAGTAATGTTAGGAAATACTATTACAATATAAAAATAACTGTTTTCTGTTTTAATATATTTCAATTTGTAATTTATTCTTGTGATGCAAAGCTGAATTTTCAGCATCATTACTCTAGTCTTCAGTGTCACATGATCCTTCAGAAATCATTCTAATATGATTATTTGCTGCTTAAGAAACATTTATTATTATTATTATCAATAAAAACAGTTTGAGTTTTTATTTTCAGGATTTTTTTGAGGAATAGACAGTTTAAAAGAACAGCATTTATTTGAAATAAAAAATCTTTTGTAAGATTATAAATGTCTTTACTGTCACCTTTGATCAATTTAATGCATCCTTGCTGAATAAAGTATTAATATGTCTGTATATATGTATGTCTTACTGATTCCAAACTTTTGAACAGTAGTGTAGTTGAATGAGAATTGTTTACATTGATTTAGAAATGATTCAAATTTACAAATAGTTTTAAACCAGTTATTATCTATGTACTCTATGCACGTGTGCATCATTACTTCTGTTAAAGTGTGAAGTTCTAGTTGTGGTAAGGCATGTGACTTCCTTCATCGAGATGTTTCAGGCCTGTAATGAATCCTCATCCACCTCAAACAAGCCCAGATTTCTCAGCCATGCGGGTGCAGGCTGTACTCTTTTTTGGGGGGGTACTGATATGAGCCAGATTTCATAGATCATAAAATTCATTGACTCATTCATGCAGTCAGTCTAACTAATTACAGTACTAAAGAAACCGATATCTGACATATCATATCAGCCAACCTTGATGAAAATGAGTAAAATCTGAACTCAACCAGCATTAATGAGGATTTAAAGAGCTTGCTCACAGTGGCAATTTGGTAATGGCACAATAGTTGAGTCACACATGCTGTGATGAATATAATAACAGTGCTGCTCCTCAACAGATCCGGTTTCTTAGTTTTCACTGCGGATTCTCTTTCTTTTTGTTCAGCCATCCAGTGCCGGGAACAGAGGAATTACGGAGACGACTCAGCCTTCCTCCGAGCCCACGTCTGCCAAGATGTCCTCAGAAACACACGCTGTAGACGCCACCCCGGCCCTCCCTGAGCTTCTAGGAGACATACCTTTCACTTTAGCGCCACACATCCTGGCCATGCAGGCGGGCCTGCCCTTTGTAACAGATATCACCCTGCCTCACGACATAAATGACAAACTAGCCAACTTTCATTATGACTTCACCTTGGAGAACTCTGTGCTTTGTGAGCCGTGACTCTTTGCCCATCAGTTATATCACTAAACACGTGGTGAACTATGAGCCTTTGGTTGTCAAGATTCTCTTTACCTGTTTGCCTCTTAAATAAACAAAGATCTAGTTTAGCTGACAAAAATCAGTCACTGACTAAAGGGTGTTGGGCTCAACTGAACATATTGTCCTTAGTTTAAATAAGTTAGCATCAAGATGGTTTACCGTCTCTCAGGATCTTGCACTTGATTGTGTTAGATGAGCGTTACTGCCTTGTTTTAACACAGTAGACGAGTATTTATAAGATGACCTGTGGCTTTACGTTTTTTCAAATGTAGTTCAAATTTTACGGGTGTAAAATCTGTGCAATTTTGCATTTTGACTCTGTGGGGTCCTGTAGCATAAGATGATATGCTGAACTGAAATAGGGTTGTTTTGAAACCGCTATGTTTCTTAGTAGTTGCATAGGGCTGTTTGATGTTTCAGACGTCACAGTCTGTGTTGGCCTTCCTTAGTTTTTTTCTTACTTCTGCAAAGACTGACTGTAATTTATGGAATCGGTTTTAAGAGCATTGACTAAAAGCAGTCATGATACATAGGAAAATTATTTTATAGTAATCTGTTTCTCAGTGATCGTTAAACATATCTAAAATAAAGAATTCGGTAATAGAAGTATTTAATTAAAATACAAATTATATTTTAAAAATACATATATATATAAAAAATGGTTTGGCTAGCCATAATGGCCTTTTGACTAGTCCACTGTTTAATGTAACTGTATATTTAGTACCTATAAACCTTAAAGGCTATTCAAACAGTCAAACAGATAGTCCCGCCCTAAACTGTTGCTATTGGTTGAGTCAGTTGGCTGGTTGGGATGTGCAAACAGAACAATGTTGTGATACTCACATAGTGTTTGCACTTTTCAGGGGAATCAGGCTAGAATACAGCTTACTTACAGTTGTCTCTGCATATTAAGCTGGGATATGAAGTATTTTTACATTACAAAATGATAAATTATGAATGGATTGCGCTTAAAATCACAAGACAGACATTGCAGTGCTCATTATAAATAGGCCAATATTATATATCATTGTTTGTAAAAGTGTGCTTTTTTCTGTTGTTGGTGAATATGCATACCTCGACTGGTGGTGTTTGGTTTTAATGCATGAAGTTTTGAAGTTCTGCCTAAATGTAACACACCCCACTTTGGGAGGCAGATATGTATTCTGAACAAAGTTTGATTGCAAAAACTTGCACATGGGTTTTAGTAGGATTTACTGTTCTGTTTGAATAGGCCACACTGTTTTGGGCTGTTTTTTCTTGTTTTTCTTTCATCTGAATTTCATTTAATGGATGGGTTTTATCATAGTGCGTGCTGCTATTTACACAATGCACTCAGGAGTTTAGCTGTGTCTCCTTTACACCATCTGTACTTTACTTGATAACTTTACAGTTTAGTTTATTTACCTGATACCACTTCATATCTCACTTTTGTTTATTAAAAAATATTTTATTAGTCTTTGTTTTGATTTGTCTGTCTTTCCGACATGGTTATTTCAGCTAAGCCTCTTCCTAATGTATCTCAGTCACATTTTCAAAACACTGACTGTACTGAAGTAATCAAAGTTGTGTTGTGTTTGCTCTATAAAAATGTCTAAAATAATTGAATGCCACTTCTTCAGGTAAATATCATGCCATCACCTTAACTCCTTTGTTGGATTGTTTATTGATTCATATCTGGAACAGAATTCATCATTGATTCTGATCCCACATGATATGCTGAGCATGAGCGCAATGTAACATGATGGTTGTTTCATTAAAAACTTATTTGATAACTTAGTTTTGTTGCAGTTTGCTGTTTTATATATTCATATCTTGCAAATACTATTCAGTACATACATATACATAATTAATAAAAATGTGACATTTAAAATGTGACAACTTGCCCCAACCTGACATATAAAAATAATACTATTAATACTAATAATGAACCTTTGTGTTAAAATTGTAAGTTGACCCTTGACGAAATGCATGCCAGTGTGGTTCACCTGTGTCAGCTGTATGAAAAAATATTTTCTAGGTGGTTGAAACCATATAAAAACCACTGATAGAGAAACACACATTTATATTATACTTTTTAACTTAAACATTATAGTTTTGAGATACAACGCTTGTGACAAGTAGCCCCGGGCTCTCTCATATGTCTTCTCACGCTTTTTACATTGCTTACAGTTAAGTCCGTTACACTGACCATCTGTGTTATCAAGTACTAATGTCTGTACCTTCTCATTAGTCTGTCAGTTTACGATCCCGACCAATAGCAAGGCAGAATCCCAAACGTTCTAAACCACAATGAACCCATTGGCTCTTTCCGAGTCATTTTCACCAGACCAATCACATTTTAGCTCGTTCATGCGATGCACCAATCAGAGGCCGTAAGAGCACCGGACGCTCCCGCCCACGCGTCTCAGTGACTGCGCCGCTGAAGTGCCTGTCATTTGGAGTAACACCAGGCAAAGAGGGGTGCTGAGACACACGACAGTCGGGATAAGCGTCAACGTTTTAGGTTTCCAGACTCGGATAAACTCCTCCTGACACATTTTAAAGACTAGTCAGCGTCAATCAATATCATCTGAATGACTAAAGGAGCAAAACTTCGTTCAGGGAAACTACATTGCTACTAATTCAGCGCACTAACCGACAAACCGAAGCTGCGCACTACTGTTAAAGAAGTTTAATTAATGACTTAAGTTAATGAATGCCTGGGGAGGAATTTATTCGCGTATTTTGCAGTGAAACTACCACATAGTTAGGTTCAGTCATGTCAGCATCACCTGTGCACTCAACTCGGGTTAGGCGCAGCAATGACGGGTCCCCCATCAACACCTCCTCCTCAGCATCATCATCATCATCCTCCGCCGGCAACACGAGCCGGTTGCAGCCCATTCGCGCCACGGTGCCCTACCAGCTCCTGCGTGGAAATCAGCAGCACAGCCCGACCCGCCCTCCCGCGTACTCCTCCTCCTCCTCCTCCTCCTCCATCTCAGTCGGAAGCAACACAGAACCGACAGCATCAGCCCAGCACCGCAGCTCCAGTCCTGGCAGCCCGACGCTCGCCAGTCCGCTGGACGGTTGGCTGATCCCGCGGCAGAGGCGCTCTCCTCCGGAGCACAGGAGCTCACCCGAGCGCTGCCCTCATTCACCTGTCCTCAGAGGTAAACAACAGGCCCGAATCCTGCTTCATTTACAGCCATTCATTTAAGCATCTTCACATACGCTGCTGCTGCTGGAGTCGTTTAATTGGGTCACGAAAACAACATCCATTCTTTATTTATAATTGTTATTATAACAAAAATGCATGTGCATGACAGGTTTATATATATACGGTGAATACATATATAAGAACCGATTAGCTAAATCTGTCAGACTAATGCGTAATTGCACCCAAAAACGCGTTAAAATATGATGTACATAATGGTGTTTGTTCATCATGACAGTGGCTGTGTCTTAAAACGTAGCGCGCTGCCTATATAGGCAACGTATATCCTACAGAACACCGACGTCGTTTGGAATCTATTCCGAACGCGCCCTGCGCACACACCCCCTGTGATAAGCCGTCTATGTAGTGAGCTCTCTAGAATTTCAGACACAGCCCGCTCTGGTTCAGCCCCTGCTAAGCTAGCGCTCTTGTGTAGCGTGGAACCTACGCCGTAGCTTACGCAGAGACGCACAGGCCTACGCCGTAACCTACGCCGTACCTGACGTGCACCTCTCCAAAAATCTAACAGCGCGTCAATTCTACGCGGACCGCAAGCGCTGTGATTGGTCTGCTAGAACCCCTCCCTCCGTATGTACTTGAGTTTTGTGTGCGTTTATGAGCACTGTAATATAGTTTGTTACACCTTCTTATTTAAAATAAAACAAAGTAAAGAACAAGTGTCTTATCATTTATTATACTACATAAAATTATACATCAGTAGTTGTCCGCGACAAACAATGTTGATCTGCCGTGGTATACGTCCTTGTGGAGATTGAAAGAATGCCATCTCTCCTGTTCCGTTGTTGTCTCCTTTTTGTAGTTTTAAATAATGATTTAATGATTTGATATTTAACTGCCGCCGTCACGGCGGGTTACACCAGCAACATGCCCGTGGACACTGCAGACTAGCGGTCCGCATGTGTACTGCACGTCCACGCGGACGAAGACGCAGAAGTATAAATGAAAACCGACGCACAGCTTACGGCGTAGAGGCTACGGCGTAGGTCCGACCCAGAAGTATAAATCAGCCTTTACACACAAGCGTAACTATCAATATTTGCGTTATTTGTGTGTCTCCGGTCCCATATGAGCTCGTAAAGGAGTTTCTCGGGGTTGTAGTTAATTCGCTGTTGTTTACCGCGCAGGGATGGAAAGAATTACGTGGGTAATTGGAGGCTGAGTGGGTGGGGGTGTGTGTGTGTGTGTGTGTGTGTGTGTGAAGGCCACACAGGGGGCCTCGTCACAAATACACAACCTCAACCCAGCTGTTCTGCATCATAACACATTATTATGAAACCTAAGTGGTGCAAATTGAGCGCCTAAAGCTTTATTTAAAAATTGCTATGGCTACTTTATGTGCTGACTGTATATTTAGGATAAATGAATGAGGATAACATCTAAGAATCTGTTCATTCATTCCCATGACTGCATTATCATATTCATACTAAGTTCGAAACCATATTTGCTGCATTACTACTAGGTGACTTGGTATTAGCCACCATTGTCATTGAAAAGAAACTGGTTTATGAGGATTTAACAATAATAAAATAAAATAAAATCACTTTTATTGTCACATCACCGCAGCACAAAGTGCCTTAGTGAGTGAAATTCTTGAGCGTGCTCCAGAAACAATTTACATATAGACAGTACCATTACATACTTACAGACTTATACAGATGGCAATGTGCAATATACACATACATATACTCAGTACACACAGTGTACTATTAGACATACTTTCAGTTATCAATACACATTATACACCGTATGTACACATATGTGACCCTGGACCACAAAACAAGTCTTAAGTGTCAGTTTTTCGAAATTGAGCTTTATACATCATCTGAAAGCTGAATAAATAAGCTTTCCATTGATCTATGGTTTGTTAGGATCGGACAATATTTGGCCGAGATACAACTATTTGAAAATCTGGAATCTGAGGGTGCA
>JAFVLL020018906.1:0-10726 GCA_021397915.2 Tor tambroides
CGGACGCCGAGGTTGCTTTGTTTCTTCTCCATAGGTGAGTAACACCGTATCTACACCGGACAACAGCTAAAGCCTGCCTACACTGGACGCGTGTATTTCAGCCGAGAATGTAGTTGTTTAAAACTCAAATCTGCGGTTTATTTATAAAAACAGTGCCTATTTGAAAATGTGCTTCGCTGATTTCGGAGTCGTGAGCTCCATGTGATCACCGGGCGCTCAGTGCTCATGTTTCCCGAAGAGAGGAGCATAACCTCAGCTAGTCCTTCTGACATTTGCCGCTGGCTCTGATGTCTCTGTAGTGGTTAAACATAAGATATAATTCGTTTTGGGTAAATCTAACAGGTAATCTTTGGTCTTTATTCTATTGTTCTATTAATATGTTAAAATGAAAATGAAAAGAGGCAGTGGTGTTTGATATATTTGGTCTGTAAATACAGTGAGGAAGATTGCAGCAGCCGAGGCGAGCTGACTGATGTTATCAAGTACGCTGCTGTTTGCAGAATTACCGGACTTGCGTCGTTCCGTCCGCAAACTCATGAAGTCCGAACTACCGAGGATGCAAGGCCGAAATTTGCGTAGCCTACTTGGTATTGAGAAACGCGTGCAGACCTAACATTAAGTCACCAGACCATTTGCCTAATCTTCTCGGTAGTTTAGACCGTGATGGAAACGCAGACAGCAACAAGTCTGGGGGGAAAAGTTCCTGGGACATATTGTTCCAGGTAATTTCGGTGGAAAAGCGGCTTATGTTTCACAGAACTAATCGTTGCCTGGGTTGTGTAGGCTATATATATGTGGGGCGGAGCTATCAAAATAGAGGCGAGACCCTTTTAGGGTAGGGGCGTGTTTGTTTTGGTGATTTCAAATATCAACATTGGCTTCCAGAAATTGCTTACCCTGCCTTTAATTTCCAAGCACACTAATTAATTGCAGGTGTTGTGGAAAAAAGGTTTTGCTGCAGGTTCGCCAAAATTAGATTTTATTGGTGGAATCAACAAAGCCAAGATGCCAGCTGCACATTGAACAACTACACTCTAAAAAATGCTGGGTTAAATACAACCCAGTGCTGGGTAAAATATGGATTTGGGTTGTTTTCAACCAGTCGCTGGGTTTGTCCATGTTTTACCCAGCGATGGGTTGTATAAGTTCAAAACACATTTTTATAAGTCTCTACAACTCGTTTACCTCCTTGCTCATCTAAGGAGCATTCATTGGATTATCTTCAGTTTTTATTAGCCCATCCTTCTCTCACTCTCCATAATTAATTATATCTGTGTTTTGGCTTCCTTTTAATTGTGCAAGTGTCGCCTGTTCTATTTTTAAAAATCAGCAAAAGAACATATTAAATTTTTTTACTAGCCTATATGGTGTCAGTTCATCATCACTCTTGATATATGAATTAAAAACATTAATATAGCCTATGGCTTTTATATAATTTCCTCCTGATTGCATAAAAAACAGTCTAGTGGGTTGTTTAGTTGGTACACTATTCCTCTGTTACTGAATTGTATACACTAAAATGGCTTATTATCTAAATAAAGGGAAGGCATATCATCTCTGGACTTTATTGTGCAATGTAGCATAGTTAATAATTATAGGAAGTGCATAATGAAGTAAGGGTTTTCCAGGTTCTTTTTGTTTTTATTGGTGTTTAATTAAATGCATATAAGCCTAACATATGTGCCACTATAAGTGTAAACAAAGGAGTGTAAATGACTGTAAAATGGAATATAAAAAGATTTATTTTTATTCATTGCAAAATCAAATTAGACCTGAATAAAAAAGTGACTTTATAAAAATGTAAACAAAAAATGCCGAACAACGCAACCGGAACCGGAAGAAAACCAGCCCTGCTTCAGCTTAAAGGAGGAAAATGGAAGATTTAATATCAATAAACTGCGTTAAACTTCTGATCACGGCTTTATTTTACACATGTGAGTATGAATATGATTTTTTAATGTTTAATTGTGTGTTTGTTCGGTCACGAGATGATGAATATTGTGAGCTCGCATGAAATATAATGAAAATATATTCCTCAAATGAAACTGTGTAGCTATTAATAATTCATTCACACTGATTTTACACGATATTAATAATAAAATAATCGTAATGTTATAAAATTAGTGACTTAGCAAGTCTAATCATTTACATCGCACGAACAAAGAAGTTACAAAAAGTACCCTGTTTCATGTACATATACATATACATAAAGTGAAGTAACTTTTACAGATTTTTCCAATTAAAAACCCATAAAAGATTTTCTGACACATTCTTTCTTTTCAGCGAATTGATTGAATGATTCACTGAATCGACTCACTGAATCACGTTCGTTCGAATCGCTCACTCACCGAGTCATCTGAGGCGGTTCTCAGTCAGTTAAACAGACTTTATCGAGATACTAGATGAAGTGGATAGTCGCATAACATACAAACAATTGAGTAAAAGTCCATTTTTGTCAGAGTCAAGTTGTTTTCTATTGTGATCATGCATTAAATGGACCTTTAAAAATTGATTTTTTTTTTTTGGGATGGCCCTATTTCAACCTATCCCAGAACATGCAACTGTAATTTAAATAATTTTATTATGCTAATATATTATTGTTTATTCTTAAGTGTGCAGTGAATGTTTTTTTTTTCCCCAGTGCAAATGGACACTGAAATTAGGACGCAACAAATCTGAAAACATGTTCACATGAAACAAACTAAAAAGATAAATGGAGAGGATTCACCAAAAAGTCACGCACTGCTTCTGTCATTGCATCAATATTTAATAGCCTATGTATTTATTATGTCCAAATGTCTTAAAAAGTGATTTATTTAAAAGTAAAACAAGTGGGAAATAATATAAAAATAACTGCAATGTGTCCAGTAAAAATACATAATTTTTACTATATATAAAAAAACTTTAAGTATTTAACTTGAAGATTACTGTATTTGTTACATATTTATGCAAACCTAAAATGTTGAAGTACTTAAACTGAGGGTGAATGTTGAGTATTTTGGTGTTTTATGTCAGTTTTAAGATCTAAATTGCTGTTTTACTGAATTTCTCCAGCACTTTTATCATGAAGCATTTATTGACCTGAACTTTGAAATTGCACTTCAAGCTTTTTGTTTCATGGTTGTTTCTATGAAATGCCTAAATGCAATAAAAACAATATTGTTGTACCAAGTTTTCTTGGTTTAACACTGTACTACCGTTATTTTTCCACATCTTCCTGACATAATTGTTTTATGATTTTTGGACAGGTGGTGCTCTGTTTGCCATCCAAGCATTTCCAATTTTCATAATATCATATACTTTTTTTACAGACATGCCTCATACCTTTTTTCTATTAATCAATGAAGATATTACTTCATATGTAAACCTTGTTTTGTTTTTATGTGACTTTAGTTTTGGTTGTTTTTATTGCAGTTATAAAATACAGTGAAGCTGTAAACGATAAAGAAATAAATGCACGTAAAAGACCTGCGCATAATACTGTCATATGCAATTAATCAGCATAAAATGGAATTTTTCTATGATGTCAGTTCATTTCTGAAAGAGGCTCTCTGTGACCCTCTAGTGGATGCATCTAGTATACTCAAAGGGAAAAACACGTAATAAAAGTTAAAAATTAAGCGCTTGTGTGCGCATCTTACATGAAGCATGTCTGTAAATAAATGTAAAAGCATTTATTATACACTCAGTAAGCACCAGTCTCATCTGTGCATCATCGTTTGGGGTCGGGTCCACAGTTTCGTTTCTGCTGAAGTCCTGCCTCTCACAAAACTACAGTCCAACATCATTACAGACGCCTCAGAAACTCACAGAGAGCCTTTGATACCGAACTGAGAAACCAAACTACACGACATGTACAACCAAGGTACTGTAACTATGTCTATTACGTGTATTTAATCATTAAAGTATCATTTATTTAGTTATTTAGACGATTGCATTTAACAGATGCAGTTTACGTTATTCTTGCATTTTGTCGAAATTCAACGTTTTTTGATTGTAAAAAGCTTTGATGTAATGTTTAGCCTATGTATATTTTAAGCTGTTTTTATGTGAAATATACAGTATGCATCTTACAAAGTAAACTAAATAAATGTCTCCAACATCAGTTAGTCTGAGCACAACAGATCATCTAAACCACTTATGTGTCTCAGTATTAGTCTTAATTATGCATAAATAAGATTAAATAAGTGAGTGCATTATTTTCATTCTCTTAAAGTCAATGGATGGTATATGGGATGAGCAGAGAAACCTAAAATCTACACAATTGTAGAATATAATTGGAATAAATGATTATCAATGTCATTTTTCTCAACACCAAACACTTAGGAGCAAGTCACCACAGGCAGATGTCCAACAGAAGCTCAAATGAGGGAAACAGACCCAAAAATGTTTGTTCTCCTTCTCAAACTCAAAGTCCGAGTAGACAAGGTTCACCTGGCAGCGATCCGCTCGCAGTAAATCCAGCTCCGAATGAACTGAGACTGGTTCTGCTGGGAAAAACCGGTGCGGGGAAAAGTGCAACGGGAAACACAATCCTGGGAAACAGATGCTTTAATGATGAACTGAGCATGAGTTCAGTCACTAAAGAGTGCAGGAGTGAATGTGCAACGGTGGAGGGACGAGAGCTTGTTCTTGTAGACACACCTGGGTTTTTTGACACTGATCTGACAACTGAAGAACTGCAACAGGAGGTCATTCATTGCCTGGCCTTGTGTTCTCCTGGTCCTCATGCGTTTCTACTCGTTATACCGATAGAGCGATATACAGAGGAGCAGCAACGCACCGTAGAAATGATTCTGGAGATGTTTCATGAAGATATCGCTCATCACAGCATCCTGATCTTCTCACACGCCGACAGACTTGGAGAAGAATCCATTGAAAGTTTTGTTTCGAGACAAAATGCAAAAGTTCAAGAGCTCGTGGAGAGATTTGGGAGGCGTTTTGTGGCCTTTGACAACACAAACCCTACAAACCGAGAACAAGTGCGTCGACTCCTCCAGAAAGTGGACCAGCTTCTGGTCATGAATGAGAACCGTCACTTCACTAATGAAGTTACACAGGCAATGCAGGAAGCCCAGAGGATCATAGAAGAGAGAACGCAAGCTGAAAGAACAAGGAAAATAAAGGAGGAGGTCAGAAAAATGGCTGATCTTAGTAGAGCCGAGTTCATTGCTGCCATGAATCAAGAGAGGGAAGAAACTGAACGAAAAAGAAAACTCAATCAAGCCAGGATTGCACAGATCCAGATGGAGATGAAGAAGGAAGAGCAGCATTTGCAACGGTTCAGAGCATCTTTGAGCAAGGAGGAGGAGAACCTGAGAAGAGAGATGAAGAAAGAGATGGAGATAATAGAAAAAGAAGAGAAAAAAATGAAAGAGCTGGAGATCTGGATCCAAGAAGAGGAGCGGAGGAGACTGAGTGAAGCAGGACAGGGCAGTTGGATGGCTATAAGTGACGATAAAAAAAAGCTGTTTATGCTGACCATCTATTTGCTCGGCCTGGGAGCTGGATTTGCACCCACGCTCTTAGCGTTTCTGTTCCCTGCAGCTCCAGCAGTGGAAGCAGGATTGTCAGCAGGGTTTTTGGCCAAATTGTTAGGCCTGGGAGCTTCACAAGGCGGAGGTTTCGTTTGGGCGGCCGCTGGAGTCGCCAGAGCTGCAAGTGTAAAGTTGGCAATGATGACCCGCTGCTCCATCCAGTGATCCGTTCATGACTCAAAATCAAGACCAGTTCGCAACTCTAGAAGCTTCGTTTTCCTAAATGCATCCTGCTTCATAAATCACAGTTCATCTTAAAAGGTTAATTCTCAGCAATTCACAGCTTGCAGTCACCTGACCGGCGGCTCGAAGACCTGGAGGGCAAAACATCCATAGAACTGCAGCACAAACCTGTCAATCTTTCATCTGTTTCACAGCCGCATATATTTAGATCGCCTTTCAAAAGAATAAAACAAAGATATGTGGACAAAATGCAAGTTTTAGCCATTTTCAATCCATATTATGCACCTGCCACAATATTTCAGTCACTAAACAGCACGACAAAACGTTGTGGAAAACACTTAATGTAATTAAAACAGTGATATTAAAAAAAACAAATTCAGCACCTTATTGATTATGCCTGCTTTATATAGGCAAACATTTTTGCATCAGTTTTGCCTATGAAAAGCCCAATCTGTTCATCATTTTGATGTATTGGATGAATTTAGGAATATTTATTGGAATTTACTGTAAAATCTGTGTGTTTTATAAATGAGGACTCACTTTATCTGCGGCCCTGCTTCCGGGAACATTTTTTATTATTAATATCGTCCTTAAGGATGCCAAAGAAGAATTCATATTCAAATATTTCATTATGAAAAAATGTGAAAAAAAAAAAAATCTGTGTAATCCTTTGTGTTTTTCAAATTGGATTCTCTATTCATAAAGAGAAGGCATATTGAACATGAATGGAGTCTTTGGACTTTATGTTAATTAATGAAGAATTTAAGGATCTAATTTGAGTTTTCTAGCAACCTGTGTGTGTGTAGCTTCAAGGGATCAATCAAACATTGTTATTCATTCATTTAGTATCATTTTTTAATTATATAATTTGAACCACATTACTTTTATTTTAATTTTCGTGATTATATCTGCATATTCATCTGAATAAAGGTAATCCATATAAGTACATGGAGTGTCTGTACTTTATTGTGTTATGTAAAATGAGGCTATTTTACATATTATATATATACAATTGAGAATACATTATGAAATAAGTGTTAGTTTTACTACTTCCCCAGATTAATTGTTTAAGCCTGTTTGTGATAAATGAATTATAACCACTGACCTAGGAAATTGTTTTCATGTTTGTTTTCTAAAATTGTGTCTCAAAGGCTGGCATTGCTTGTTGCAAAAATAAAATTAGGCCTGCAACTGATGAGTAAAAGTGTCCATGTGACTATATAAGGAATAAGAGCAATTAACTGTTTTTTAATGATAAAACTGCCTGTTTATCTTTGTGTCATAAATACAGTTTTTCAGCTGCTTACACACAAAATCTTTACTTGTCACACAATTTTAAAATCTGCAAAACCATACGCTAATTCTCGGTCTTTGACTCAGTTTTCAATTTCATCAAACACTTTTTGCAAAACAAAACACACAATTCTCTATGTAACACACAAAAATCTAACAGAAAGTGTTTTGAATTAGTTTTTCAAACACAAACAATCAAAATGCCGCACTAATTCATCAGAGCCTCACACTAACTCCTCACATGTGCTTTACTGAACACCAACCAATCATGGCTTTACGCCTATACAGTTTCAAAACTTTGTCTTTTTTTCAAAACTGTATGCACAAATCCAAGAATTGCACACACAAAATGCAAAATGCCGCACATGATCTCTTGCCAAATGAAGCCCTGCATTCAGAATATCACAAACACATCTCAAAAGCAAACATTTGTCTTACGCTGCAAACACTTTTGCCATAATATTATACTTTTGGATATATCATATCCACAGTTATTCAAAACCTAAAGCTCTTCTTTCAGGAGCTCCTGTGTGCATTTTTGTACAAGACTGAAAGTAATTGGCAGAGAGATGTTGAAAAATTCACGGTAAACACAAAAGCAAGATTGAAACCAAACTATTTATTTAAATTTTTTTTACTGTAAGCATTTGTGGATGTGAATACAGTATTACACACAGTATGAAAGAAAAGAAATACATGGACAGAAACTAAACATAATTTTGAAAAAGGTGAAACTGTAACAAATTGCAGTATAATATACTATTTTATACAATATAGTCAGAATATATTCTTCTTACAGTCAGCTGTACTGTTGTGCGGTATGATAACCCACAAGACTGTGACCAATCATGCAATGCACTGCAGTAAATAAATGCTCAAATATATGTTTTATAGTATACCTTATGTTATGCTGAAATAGCTATAATGCGTACATTAGAACATGTCTACATTATAGTAGATTGTGCATACCTGTTCTCATTTCTAAAGGTTTGAATGATACCCGCCACTGTAAATCGACTCTAATAATCTCTCATCATTAAACCATGGATGATCACATGATCAATGACAGTAGCCCTAATCTCGTTAGAGACCACTCTTCTTGTTCCTGTTCTTCATCACCTTCCTCTTCCTCCCCTTGCTCTGCTTTAAACTCATCCTCCTCGAACTCTGCCTCGTCCTTTGGCTATTTTGAATGCAGGGCTTCATTTTGCAAGAGATCATGTGAGGCATTTTGCATTTTGTGTGTGCAATTCTTGGATTTGTGCGTAAAGTTTAAAAAAAAAGAGGCAAAGTTTTGAAAATGCGTGTTAGTAGTAAATGTGAAGGCTTTAGAAGATGGAGTAAAGGTAATAACGCTTCGCCGCCAGCGGGTGTCGCTGTGGAGCGGCAGCAGCGAGTCTCACGCGCCGAAGAAGAGATCCGGAACCGGAAGAAAACAAGCGCCGCTTCAGCTTCATACTGCTGATCTGTAAAGCAGGAAGATGGAAGATTTAATATCAATAAACTGCGTTAAACTTCTGATCACCGCTTTATTTTACACATGTGAGTATAAATATGACTGTTTAATGTTTAATTGTGTGTTTGTTCGGTCACGAGATGATGAATATTGTTCACTCGCTCAGGCCTGGAATGAAAATTATATTCCTCTATAAATGTAACTGCATTAATAATTCATTTACATTGATTTTACATGATAATAATAGTATGAGGCTAAAACAGAAGATGTTAATCTACTGTCGAATTAGTGACTGAGCTAGTTTAATCATTTACACAGAAGTTACGAAAAGTACCATGGTAATACCCTGCTTTATTTTATGTGTACCATGGTGACACCATTATATTCTTTAAAGTACCATAATAAAATATTGTGATAATGGGTTATATCAAAGTAACCTTACAGTGGTATCACGTTCACTGTACCATGATTTTACATATTAAATACCCCATAAAACCAGAAACACAATTTCATAATCTTTAATATGTGTATATTATGGAAAAATTATTTGAGGATAAAGAGAGAAATTGTATTTGTTTAATGTCACTTAAGGTAAAACAGTCTTTGAAAGATAATGACTGATATTGTATGTAACATGATGGTATAAAATCCTAAGAATTAAATGATCATAAATTATTATAATTTTAAAAAATATTTTCTAAAAGTTTGTATTTTTCAGAAAGTCAAAATGGGTCAATTCATGTATGTTCAAGTTTACGTTTATTGTCATTCCAGTCATATACAGAGGAATGAAAAGGTTTTGTGATTTTATACATGAAATGTATAACATACTATATTTTAGAATTTTATTTATTTATTTAGTATTATTGTTATATTTTAAATTTTGAATATTTTTGGGTTTCTTTTTTTGTTTGTTTTTTATGTTTGTTTTTTTTTAAATCTTATAAATCCTAAGCATTAAACAGTCATTAATTATAAATTAGAAATAGAGCTGAAAAACGATTAGTCGCGATTAATCAGTTCAAAATAAAAGTTTATGTTTACATACTATATGTGTGTATGGTGTATAGTTATTATGTATATAAATACACATATGTATATATTTAAAAAATATATATTTGTATATATTGTATGTAAACACTTGTATATAATTTATATTATATATAAATATAAATATTTTACGTATAAATCTAACATTTTTCCTTACTATATACATGTATGTGTTTATATATACATAATAAATATACACAGTACACACACATAGTGTGTAAACACAAACTTTGATTTTGAATCGATTAATCACGACTAATCATTTTGCAGCTCTAATTCTAAATCATTTTTACAATTTTTTTAAATTTGTATTTTTCAGAAAGGCAAAATAGTTCAGATTAGCCTGAATCAGTATGAAATGCACAATACGTTTTAGTAAAAAAAAGTGATCAGTGAGCAGGAATATATATATAGTGTACATTGTAAGTAGTAATCATGTGATCATGGTTAGTTATAAAGAGGCGAGTTGTAGTGTGTGACCGTCTGAAGTGTGTAATGTGTGTGTTCTGCTGCAGGTGTATTGTCCAGCTCAGTTGAACAGAAGATCTATGTTGAACTCAATGATACGGTTCCATGTGTTCGACTGCTGAACGCCACACATCAGATCGGCTGCCAGTGTGAGTCCAGCTGAGCATTCATTTGCCTTCATTTCTGACTCTGTGTGTTAGGATCACTGCACTGTACGCTTCATTGCTTTATTTGTCTCTCAGCCTCTATATCAGGAGATACAGGTGTTCTCCATGTGCTGGAGACTGAATCAGACCTGGACTGGATTCTCAGCTCAGGACCGCATCCGCCATACATGGTGATCATGGAGACAGCCTTCTTCAACAGGTGCTGTAAAACCTGTCTGTCTGTCCGTCTCTCTCTGTGTGTGTGTCTGATCTGATGTGTTTCTTCTGCAGGTTAGTCATGATGAGGATGAAGAACTCATCCAGAGTGGCTGGAGTCGCTGTGATCATCTCAAAAACAGGACTTGCTGATAATTTCTCTCCTCACACAACCTGCCCCAACCAGAACACAGGTGTGTGGGGTCCTGGACCACAAAACCAGTCATAAGGGTCTTTTTTTTGAAATTGCGATTTATTCATCATCTGAAAGCTGAATAAATAAGCTTTCAATTGATGTATGGTTTGTTATAGTGTAATATAGTGTGTATATATATATATATATATATATATATATATATATATATATATATATATAT
>JAFVLL020018907.1:0-11932 GCA_021397915.2 Tor tambroides
TTCGAGGCCAGCCGCCAGCTGAACCATCAGAAGTTCTGCAGGTATTGTAAATAAACAAGCGCGGACAACAGCGAAAATGGCAGACCATGGAAATAAATGTTATGTGCTGTGCAGGGGATGTGAAGTGCAGGAAAGGGTTGGTGTCTGTATTCAGAAAGACACAGAAAGCAAATAACGCGTTCTACTAAAATAACGCGAGCCACTAAAAGGACATGGTTAGCTGCTAGCTGTAGCCTCTTACAGTACATAAGATTTCACTTACCACACAAACAGAGTAAGGAGAGATGAGGATGATGGAGAATGATTTACAGATCCTGAGCACCACTGACAAGCAACTGATCTTGCGAAATGTGTGGTAAGTACTGCCGCTCCATAATATAAACATAGTTCGTGCCAGCACGTATCTTGAAAGCGAAAGTGAAACGCGATCGACTGATCGTTCAAAACCAGTTTCAATGCCTCGCATATTAATAACGGCTCCCTGATGCCCGCGTTTTATATACAGTATAATTACCTGATGATATAACTGCAAGAGAAAGTATTTAAATATATATTTTCCTCCCTGCGTTTCCTTCTTGCTGATGAGCAGTACTGTGAAACAGCCAATCAGAGCAGAGCTCATTATTATTCATGACCCTGCCAAATAAGCCAATAACAGACCGTTTCATTCTAGGGAGAAATCCTAGGGTTGTAAATGGACATGTAAAATCGTTTCTGGACTTTTTTGCCCTTATCTAAGCCACATACCTTCTATGTAGATATCAGAGAACAATTTAAAATACTGTATCAATGCATTCTATGGCACCTTTAAATTAACAGGGGCTGTAGTGTTTTAAGTCCTGGTATGCATGAAGACTCAGAGATTTCAGATGTTACATTTTCAGAGATTTATTAGAGTCAAGGGTTGACAACATAACATGACACATGGTTGTTCACATCCAACTCACATTCTTCTACACCCATAGGGCCCTCTTCTGGACTATCAATGACACAAGGACACAACAGGGGCTTCAGGCAAAAATGCCACAAAATTGGACAATTTGGGCTGTTCTGAATGAAGTGAAAATGAAATTAAAAGAAAAAAGTGTTGATTGCAGCATTACATTTAGCTCTGCTCATGTATCATATTTCTTTTTACACATTTCACAGCATTATGCATTATATGCTTTTATGAAAATGTGTATCTCAACTGTGAATCAATTGCTATTTCATGATCTACAACATGAAAGAAAGCCATTATAATGTAGAAACAATGGACACAACTATGGGGCACCATTGTGCAGCAGTAAGCATCACAACAAAAAAAGAACCTTGAGGCTGAACTAGGTAAATGTGTGCCAATGTATAGGGCCCCATTCCTATATTTTGCCTGGGGCCCCTAATTCACTAAATCCATCACTGTCTAACTAGCCCTACAGTTACCATTCCCGGTTCTGGAGATTTCTCTCACTCACTGGCAGTGCGGCTGGTAGCTTCTAGTGTGCGAGTGGTGGTTGAGAGTCGCTGTGTGAATCACATCCCATCAGGACTGTTCTCTGATGCAGTGGACTTGAGCAACCAGGAGGGGGCAGTATCATATGCAGTGTGCCTAGAATTTGTGAATATCATTATTGTATTATGATACTCTTAAAATGTAACACTAAACTGTTCTACTAAATGTACATGTAGATCAGTTCTGGTCAATATTATATTCATTCCTTTTATTAGTTATGATCCAGATGTGTGCAGGCTACTTATGGGTGTGGCTTCTATTGAGTGGAGATGAATTGCAGTCTTGTCTCTGATGGACTCTTTAACCAGGAGAAGATGAGAGAGTAGGTTTAGCATCAAATGTCAGTTTGCACAAAAACAATTTTGTATGTTTGTTTTAAACACCAAATTCTCAGTTAACAGAACGTTTTAACTGTTCTTAGGACAAAGGTATCTTAATTTTAGACAATGTTACCTTTTTACTTTTTCATGAATTGGTTTAATTTTACTTTCTGTTGACAAATGAAGTTGAATTTCTCCTCACAGTTTCTGTGTCCATAGCTTTGTTTCCTTGTCCAGGGCTCCACAACAAAGGTCTCTGGCAGGACACTGGGGCTGCTCGTTCTGATACCAGGCTGTGTATTTAAGAACATCTCTATTGACCCAGAAGCAGTCCCCTGCTAGAAAGCGCAGACCAGTCCAGACATAATCTGTTTCAGCCTGTGTGATTTCCATTAAAGCAGAATTCATCCTTTCCTCTGTGCTCAGACTTGCCAGATCCTTATAATGTTTTCTGCAGTATTCCAGAGCTCCTTCCCAGGACTCTTTCTGCAGCACCAGAACAAAGTTTGTCATGCAGAAGTAGGAGTATTTTGCCGTGCATTCTATGTCATGCAGTTTCTTACTGACTTTGTGTAGAAAAGCACAGCCATCAACTTTATCTGGTTGATTATAACTAGTATCCCAGATACTTTGTGTTGAATTTTCTCCTCCAGACCACTTCCAAACTCCTGATTCTGTGTAGAGTCCAACCCAGGCATCAGAAGTTTGACTAAGTGCATCTTCCAAAAACTGCTGTTCCTCCTTCTTATTGGTGAAGGTGGAGAGGTCATGAAAGTAAGTTTTGCAGGACTTATTTGCAGAATCCCATGTCTTCTCCTCTTTCACAAAGAAATGTTGTTTAATGAGACTAGAGGAGAGTCCATAGAGCTCCATTGTTAGGAGCACAGCCAGTGTCGTTTTCATCTTCATCCACTGAAGAGGTTCTGTGATTTTTTTTTTGAGGACTCTCTCTCTTACTTAAACTGATATACAGCCAATGACAAATGAGTGTGATGGTGTGACCAATCACAGCACACCTTTACAGACACAGCAAACAAAACAGGTGCATTTAACCAGTCAAATATTTTGCATAATATTTCTAAAAAAGAAACTGTAGGCAGTCAAAAATGGCATGAAACATGGACTCATGGGACTGGATAGAGAGAGTAAGTGCTGGAATTAAATGGTATTTAAAGCATATTTTTAAAAGGATGAGAAAATAGGCAGACTTGTTCATGTTTAATGTTCTTTTATCTTAGTACTTGCAAGAATGTCTTTTATAAAGGTTATTACTGTGGTAAAGTGCTTGGGCTGAAGACATGTTAACAAGAACACAATTGGCCTTAACCCATTTAAGCCCACCGGCAACTATAGTTGCCACAGGTTATAGTTGTCATTTTCCTTTTGTAAGTATTTTTCTAGATGTTATCCATGTTTTATGTCTAAATGACATGCAAGCAAAGAACCAAATAAAGGATTTCTAGAGAAAAAAAAAGGTATTCACTTCCTTCCCCTGTCACATGGCCGCTGTCAACTTCCTGCCCTACTTCCAGTATGGCGAAGAGCCTAACCCTCCCAAAGAAAGATCATTTTCATGTTACTAATATTTTTTGTTCACGTGTATCTACACAATCATGAAGGTCTCTAGAATCATCCAAACAAAGCAAATCTTACAAGAAATCTATAGCTTTTTGTATACTTGAATCAAAATTATGGCAGCTATAGTTGCGGTGGGCAAATGACTAGTACATGTTTTATAGATCATGGAAATGGGGTATACTGTTGCTAGCATCATGCTACTCATGTTACTTTCTTGTTAAAAACATGTTAGCATCATCTTAGCAACATCTTTATTTATCTTTAACAACATGTTAATCATGTTAGCATGTTGTTCCATAACATCATTAACAGCTTACTAACATGTTAACATCATGCTAGCAACGTGCTAATCATGCTAACTTTGTTTTAACAATTTTACTTGTTTTAACAGGTCGTTAGCATAATGCTAAGACAATTAACATGTTGTTAGCATTGTGTTAACATGATGCTAACATGATTAGAGTTACTGTTATTGCCTATATAGTTAGCATTATAGGTAGGGTAGAGTGGGGGGAAAGCTTATTATAAACAAAGTATGAAAAATGTCCACAGTTTTCATGTTATTAGAATTTTAACAAAAATTTAATTTGTACCAAGGGGGCGTTTTACCCCACCTATGGGGCACAACGCCCCCATGGGTGGGGTAAAATGCCCCCCAGTCTGACAAAGCAATTTGCTTTAAACATTTAGCCTACAGCAAAATCAGAGAACAGGCAGTTTTAGCTTAAAATTAAAAAGAATATAATCAATAATTATGAATTATAAAATTATAATAGCCTATTTGAAACATTTTGTTAGCTGATGCTAACTGGCTAGCTAACTAGCTACCTGATGCTAACTTGAGGTAATTTTTAAATATAAAATCCAAATATTTTTATTCAACCAACAAGTTAGAATACATTTGATGGAAAAACAAAGGATTTGATGTTCAGAACAGAATAACTACAGTAATAACCCATTGCCCCCTGAGGGTGTTTTACCCCACAGACTATAAGCTAGATGCAGCTTTTTGGGGTTTGCATCGAATGTTCTTTGACTTTTATGCATAATATATATGTTTATGAATTGTTTATGAAGGTGTTTTGAAAGCAGTTATTTTGAGTTAGATTCCAAATGTTCTCCTCCTATTCAAATTTTACATTGAGGGGTGCATACAACATATTTGCCCACCGGCAACTATAGTTGCCGCACATTCAAATACAATTTTCAAGAAAAAAAAAAAAAAAACCTGGGGAAGATAAATGCAGAACATGTTAACAGACACTTTTAACACAACTATATGAATGAAACCATTCAGAAAAATTTGGGCACAAATGGGTTAATAAACAACTACTATGGAAATGCCTTGGGTGTAACAAGTACCATTTTCTGGCCACCATCATCAACAGAGTAGGTGTAGAGAGTTTTAAGTTTATTTAACTTAAAACCCAAGTAATAGTTATAAGTGTGCACTTTCCAGTTTGATTTAAATGGACCCAGATTTAGTTCTAATCTAAACAATACACTAATACAGCTTGCTTTATATTTGTTCTGCTATAACCCTTCAAAATCGTTACAGTTAACCAAACATGCATGAAAGACAACGCCCATTGCCCTATAGAAACTCTACACATCGTCAAAATGTGAAATGTTATGTGTATATAGGTTTAAAGTTTCACAAACAACTAAACAGAACAATTAAATGACCAGGGCTAGGCCAACTGTCAGGAGGAAGGCGAGGGAAACAGCTGGTGCAATCCAAACTGTTTAATAACAAAAAGACAGAAGGACAATGGAGAACACAACATAGTATAACTGTGACCAGACAACCAAAGACTGAACAGACTGGGGCTTAAATACATGCACAAACGAGAGTAATTAACTAGACACAGGTGAAAAGAATGAACTAATCAGGACAACTAAGGAAAACTAGGTCACAGAGGAACAGGCCAAGTGAAAACATGGAAAACTAGGACAAAACATACTGAACATGTGACATTACTCCCCCCCTCCCGGAAGGTGCGTCCCGCGCCGTAACAATTCTACTGGGGAGAGGGGTGGGCGCCCTGGAGGCTGGTGCAGAGCAGGAACAGGGCGGAGACAACGGAGGCGGGTCAGAGAGCCAAGGAGACTCTGGCAGTTCGGGGAGCCAAGGAGGTGCCGGCCATTCAGGAGGCCATGGAGAATGAGCCTTCGTGGCCTTGTCCAGGTTATCTAGCTCAGCCACTATGGCCACGGGCATATGCCTGAATTAGGGGTCTACAGGCCTGGATGGGCCCTGGAGGAGCGGGCACTGGAGGGCACTCAAGAGCAGAGCTGGCTGGCACTAGTGGAGATGAAGGAGACTCAGGAGGGCTGAACTTGGGATCTGTGTCCCTCCCTGGGCCAAACGGGTGAACAGTAGCCCTCTCTGGGCTTGATTCGGGAACAGAAACCCTCTCTGGGCTAGACTTGAAAACAGGAGCACTCTTTGGGCTGGACGCCAGAACGCCAGCCATCTCTCGACTTTGGTCAGGGGCTAGAGCCAGCTCTCGACTCTGGTAAGGGGCTAGAGCCCACAGTCTTTTCCTTCTCATTCTCCTCTTTTGGGTAGATGTGAAGGAGATAGCTGCTTTCATCCTTGGGCTTGACAGCGGAATGGCCACCGGGCTTGACAGTGAAGCGGCCGCCTTTTCTGGGCTGAGGATAGGAAGGGACTTGAGAGTTGGAGATGGACAAAGGGAGTTGACATTGAGCACAGAGTTGACAGATCCACCACTTTGGCTCCCAGGTGCATCCCAGTGCTCTTAGATGCCACCTATGGGCACGGGGAGACACAGGAAGATAAGGGTGGTTGATTGGCATGTGGAGGATACTGGCCTGGGGTGAGCTGGCGAGGCCCAGTGGTTTTCAGAAGGGGCTGCACGAGAATGAAGTCAAAGAAGTTAAGAGCCAAAGTTAGAGCCATTTAAATACAGGATGAGATTAACTCGACCAAAGAGAAATCACACAAGGGAGAGTGACAATGAATATTATTCTAGTTCAACCCCAGCTGAAAACATGCACATAGTGAGGTGTCAGGCCAGCTCACCAGATAAGAAAGCTCCACATACCACTCCAAAGGCCGACCACCTTGCCGCAGGCACCACAGCCGGTTCTCAGCCCAATTTGCATTGTACGGTCTAGTCATCTGTCACAGTTCTGTCAGGAGGAGAAAGATGAGGGAAACAGCTGGTGCAATCCAAACTCTCAGTTTAATAATAACAAAAAGGCAGAAGGACAATGGAGAACATAGTATAACTGTGATTGATCAACCAAAGACTGAACATACTGGGGCTTAAATACATGCAAAAATGAGGGTAATTAACTAGACACAGGTGAACAGAATGAACTAATCAAGGAAACTAAGGAAAACTAGATCACAGAGGAACAGGCCAACTGAAAACACAATAGGCATGTTCAACTTACAGAATGATCACTGTATGACATCAAAGTACCGCGAGAGTGATAAGAGAGCAGACGGATCGTTCTCACGGTACTTTGATGTCATACGGTGGTAATTCTGTGTAGTGCTGCTTCAAGTCAAACGCGCCTATTGAAAACAAGGACAAAACATACTGAACGTGATTCCAACTCAACAAACTACCAGTCCAGTTGTTAAAAAAACACAATCAAAAAATCACAATATCAACATATTCTGCAAAGCATTCTGATATGCCACTAAAATCTGTTGTCATGATGTGACTTTCCATTTTGTCCTCTGTATTATAGACTAAATGGATTGTTGTTTAGAAATGCAAATCAGAATTAGTCCAACAAATCTTTAATAGCATCTAAACAAGCAGGCAAGCATTTGCCTTTGAGAATAATAGAGCAGAATGCAAACAATTAATGCAAACATTCACTGGTAACTAAATGCACAAGAGCTGAACTCTCAAACAAGGGCTCAATCCGCTACCTAAATATCTAAAATAACTGCAACATTTACATTTACCTTTATAATTACTCATTTAGCAGTCCTTAGCCAAAGCAACTTACAAACAAGAACAATAAAATCAGAAGGAATTAATCAGGCAGCAGAAGGAATTAAAGGGAGACAAATAGTGCTACCCTAGACTACAAAAGCAGTACAATACAACAAAAGTTCAAAAAAATCACATTACACATATACAGAAAATTATGTCTATCCAAATATCTTATGTTTAAATGTAAATAATAAACAAATAAGTAAATAAATAAATATGAAAAATACCCTGTTTTTCTATAGCAATTTATTATGTTAGTGAATTATTTGCTAAAGCAGGTGTTTTTCTGTCAAAATGCAAACTTTATGTAGTTTTAGAATCTTAGTGTCACAGTAACAGTAGTTTTAGCTAAATAAGATAAAGATAGAAAGGGATTGAATATGCGTAGAAGTGACTTAATGAGGATTATTGTAGACTTGAGCCTGAAATGATGCAAATGTTATAGGCAAAAGCTGAAATAAAATGGCATGCATGTTTGCATTATATTTCCATTTGGGTATTTTCAATAGAAAATAACATCATGTGTGTCTCTGTGACTAATGACATCATTTACAGGGATAATAAACTTACATTATAATAGTAATAATAACTGAAGTGCATGAAAAGTGCATGTTTCAAGCTGATGTTTCCTTATAAAAAGCATGAATGAAGACTGGTAATAAATCCTTGGTAAATGGTACTAATATCCTGTTAGCAAGTGTACCTAAATTTGGTAAAAAATTAAAATGCCTTTAAAAAAACTTAAAAAGCTGCCTTGAATCAGAATTTCAGTATTTTAATTGGATGGGGATTAGGGACAGTTAAGGTTTAGGATGTAAGACAACATACACAGGCATCACAGTGAAAGTGAATGTGAAAACCATCAAAGTGAATGTAGCTGATTATAGACTGTATCTGTGTAGTGGTGCAGACATGCATAGGGTTTGTGGCTAAAATAAACTATTTTAATCAATTTTCTATTCTGAAACTAGAAATTATTGCTGATTGATACCGATATCAGTGTTATGTATTTGTCTTTCACTGGTAAAAAGTTTTGCACTTTACATGCAGTAATTAAAAATACTCCCTTGCTTTTTACCCTTTACACTTCCAGTACAACACAAGGCATTGTCACCTGCAAAAGTTCTCTGATGACTCTGCTGTTGTTGGATGCATCGTGGATGGGCAGGAGATGGAGTACAGGGCACTCATTAATAGCTTTGTAGAACTAATCACCTACAGCTAAATGTTACAAAAACAAAAGAATTCGTAATTGACTTCAGGAGGGAAAAGACACAACTCACCCCTGTCTGTATAAGTGACTGTGATGTGAAGATTGTGGACTCTTACAAATATCTGGGGGTCTACATTGACAATAAGCTTAACTGGACTAAAAACATTGAGGCAATATACAGGAAGGGACAAAGTGACGACGCCACCCTAGGAATTAACCCCAGGGAAAATACTCAAACCACTCAAAAATTGGGTAATAAAGCACACAGGTTTGGTTCCCTCATAGAATTAGGCAGGAGATGTGAGTAAAATATAAAAATACAATTGTTTATTAATACAAAAATTATTTAAAATGCTAGACACAAAAATCAACAAGAAAAACTGTAAACCCCACTTCAAACAAAAGAAAACAAATTACAAAAGGGGGAAAAAAGGTAATACAAGCCAACTTTATATACCTGTAACAATAATATGTAAAACAAAACAAAATGAAAAACCAATACCAGCAGGGCTGAGGCTCCCGACAGCAGGAAACAAATATGGAGTTTGGTTTTACAAGGGCACACTTCCACACACACCACTACCACAGATCTCACTACCAAAAACAATACACAGCACACAATAAAGAAGAACCACCACCACAAGGAGGACGATCCGTTCACCCATGGGACCCCAGCTCCGTCAGGATATCACACCAGATAGAACACTTTACAGGCATGGGTTTGTCACAGTCATGCCCACCGATAGCACAGTGGGATACAGGAAATCATGCCTTAGAGGCGAACAGTCAACAAATCCACTAAAGCAGCACCGAAAGAGCACCAGCACCAGAACAAAAAGCCGCACTACAGCCACCATCAACACAGGCAAACAAAGGGGGAAACCGGACGTGACGCATCCCAGGTAACAGCCAATCGGCCTTTAATTAGAAGATACTACTCGCTGATAGGCAAACACTGCTGTCAATCACCTAGTCCCGCCACATATGCAGTAAAATGCTTAACATGTTTTATCAGTCTGTGGTTGCCAGTTCTCTGTTCTATGCTGTGGTGTGTTGGGGCACTGGTATGAAAGGGGGTGATGCTAAACGGATGAATTGCTTTGAGCCAAGAATTTTTTTAAACTTAAGTCAATTCTTAGAAGTGTTCTTGTGAGTAATTCTCAGAGGCTTGATAAATATGTGCCCTGAATCACACGTAGGTGGCAACTATCATAGTTAGCAGGGCATAATATGCGCACAGGTATGCCTAAAATTATGGAGAACAGCACGAAGTTAAAACTCAAAATACTTTGTGCAGTGCATTTGACTGTTGTAGACAATGTTTAGGATGTATTAAGTATTTCGGCTAATTTATGAACATTTTGTGGTTGATTATGGGTGGCACAAATGAAAAGGTTGGGAACCACCAATTTACACAATGGTTCTCTATTAAGATTTATCATTTTCTAATTAGCAAAGCATTTAAGCACTGATCCCACCCAAAATCATGCTGTCCAATCTACCTAATTGTGGGACAAAATAAAAACAACATAATTCTGAAAATAGAAACATGATATTAACACTTTTTTACCTACTTCCTAGTAGTACTGCATCATGTTCATGTTTCCATTAAAGGTTTGTGCAATATTAGCCATAACAATTTTATATTATTTTTATAAAAACTTGATAAAGCTTATGCAATTTCCTCACTTCATGCATTTCAGGGTCTACGTCCCGTATTTCTATTGTTGAGGATTTGCCTTCATCAAAGGGTATGTACCAGTGCTCCAGATATTACCTGAGTGGATGGCAATGCCCTGCAAAGAATAATTTGATATAAACCGTGGCCAATTAAAGTGTTCTGAATGACTTAATGTTTCATGATTCTCAACTATCGCTTTCTCCAAAGTTCGTTCTTACTCTTTTACCATTCATTTATATATTTTTGTAATGACTGAGCACAAGTTTGGTAAGTTCAAGTTTACTTCTTTAAATGTTCAAGGCATTCGCGATGCCATTAAAAGGAAAGCTACATTATGTTTCGAAAGACATACAGAAGCTCAAGTACTTTTTTTTTCCAAGAGACTCATTCTTGTTACACTAATTCAATTTTTTTTCTCTTTAAAGGGGTCTTCGGATGCTAAATTCACTTTAACATGTTTGAACATAAATATGTGTTGGCAGCGTGTGTACACATGTAACCTATAATGATAAAAATCCACCCAGTGGTTTTTATTTAATCCCTAAAAATACTACCCCCTTCTTCAAATCAGGCCATTCTCAGCTTCTTGTCTGTGTGACGTCACATGGACGAAGGCCGCTCCCACAATAGTTGATTGACATGTCTGTCTTCCTTTAGACCCGCCCTGAGTGAGTCTGCCCGCCATTGTTTCGATGCAGGAGCAGGGACGTAGACGAGAACGTCTCCTAAGAGATTGAGGCGTTTTGTTGTTGGATGTATTAATGAACATAGCAGTCGTCATTTACTCCCGACATCTGAGCCGCTGAAAGTGCAGTGGATTACGTTTGTTTGTGAAGGGAATGCACCTCCCGATCTAAATCCCCTAAATGTGTTTATGTTCGCGCGAATCATTCGTGATCCAGCTTCACTTACAGCAGAAGTGAGTATAAGGGTTTTTTTTATAAATCTTTGTAATCGCTATTCCTAATAATGTGCTAGTTAGCAAGTTGCGTGGCTAAATGCGGCTAAAGTAAACATTCTATCAGAGCAAGGCTCATCACCCCACAGAAGAGAGGGGCGGGGTGAACAGAGCTCATTAGCATTTAAAGCAACATTCAAAAAACGGTTTGATTTCTGCAGAGCTGATTGTGATTTGACAAGGTAAAAAGGGTGTTGTTTTACACTACCACTAAGAAATTTTAATCAAAGTATATTATAGACTTTTCATTAAGACCAGTGCTTGAAGTGGGCCGGTATGCACCGGTACGCAGTACCGGCATTTCTATATTTTAGCCTTTAGAGTAACTGCACTTTTTTGTGCGTACCGGAACTTCTGACATGTTGCTGGTACTCAGAGTAAAATCGTCAGGGTCTGGGTGATTAGGCTATATGATCCCATATATGATTAGAAATTATATAGAAAATATGTAAATCACACTACCCAGGCGGGATGACCTCTCATCTCGACCAATCACGTGAATGAACGCAAGCAGAGTTGGTCTACTTCATTGTGTGGTGCGCGAGAGCATGTCAGGGGAGGCGCGCGGAGTAGTAAAATAATAATTAATTAGATTACTAATTTGAATCAGTGCTTTATAACGAAAATCATATCTTAAAATGAAAAGAAGCAGGCTTTTGCAATCACATCATTTTAAACCGTAAACTCCTGGAAAGTCCAAGGATCCA
>JAFVLL020018908.1:0-45072 GCA_021397915.2 Tor tambroides
CAGTAATATTCGAGGAAAATGTATTTCCCAAAGCAATGTCTCGTTCCCTCATTTCGGGGAACCGAGGTTACGTGAGTAACCGAGAGCGTTTCCTTATGTTAGAAATGGAGAAGTACAATTGTGGTTCCAGAGGGAAAACTGAAGCAGGAAGCTCAGACCTCCCTTAAATGAGGTAACGTGGTTATATGAGCCAAGGATACAGTCATGTGATAATAAAATATCACTCTTTGCCATTTCCAGGGTGTCGTACATGACACTGCTAAAATAATTGATGGATTTTAAGTACAAACATAAAAAAAAAAGAAAAAAAGATGGGAATAAGCAGATTCAAGTCTCAAAACACAAAATACAATTTAGTCAACCTAACTCCATTAATGCTTTGTGTCAGCTATTCACAAATAGTCCAAAAAATAGAGGATTTTCTTCCCTAAGAATATATAGACTTCTATTACCCTTATTTTTATTTTATCTGGCTGCGGGATAGGTCTAATAATATTGACAAGAGAGTTGATTATGAACGTCTGTTGCATTTCAGGAAATAAATGTTTCCAGTACCTGTTTAATTATGACATGAAAAGGCAAGGTAAGTTTATTTATATAATACATTTAATACAGTGTTTAATAAAGAGAGAAAAAAAAACACATTTTACTATAAATGAAGAACATGAAAATTATGTAAAAACTGGAATAAGAAAGTTTGATTTGAAAATCTATTTAAACAAATAAAACGGAAAGAAAAATAAGCATAAAAAGGCACAGCATTTAGTATTTTATTAAGCATTTATTATGTATATTAAGCATTTATTATGGAAGTGATTATGGAAATTATTTGCACTATAGTTAGATATCTAAAAGGAAATCATGAACTATTTAATGAACCACTGAAACATGTCTGGAGATGATTGTCCATTTCTTTATAATCTGTGAAAGAAGTTGGTAGTGATAATTAATTTTACTCTCTGTGGGCCTTGTCTGACACAATAACATCCATGGACATGAGTTTCGAATAGAAGAGTCCACCCCAGAGAATGACCAGCTAGGGAATGACATAGAACAAGAAAATCAAAGCGAGAGAAAACTCTTTTTATAGGTTTATGTGAAAAATGTAAGATATTGACTGTATGTTAGGAAAAAAGGCACAATATTTTAGAATGATTATAAATAGTATGAGAATGTTGTAAAGATTAGCTAATTAGATTGGCTTTTCAGAAAATACAAAAAGCTATGTGCTTTCAAGCTAATTTTAAGGCATGATATTTAAAAAATGAACTGCATTAACAGATTTGTAAGTAGAATTGATTTAATGGAGAACGTTCCTCCATAGGTGTGGAAGTTGACAGACAGTGACAATAATTCTGAGGAAAACAGCAGATCATTCAAGTGAGCAATATCATATATCATTGTGTAACACACTTCAATGTGCAAATACTTTTTAGCAACCGCATATATAATGTCCTCCAAATTTGTGTTTTGCTGTGTGTTTTTTCCTTTGCTTGTGCTGTAGGAAAAGGCAGATTCAATGTCCAGGCATTCAGACGTAGTTGAGCACTCATCTGAGGCGAGACACTGCATGTTTAAGGGTGTAGGAACAGGAAGCTTTCACACTAACGTAATTAGTTTGATGTAACCAGACTCTCTCCTAATATCTGGGCTTTCATTTGGAATGGTTAGTTGACTATTTTTTTTTCTCTAGGATGAGAATGTTGAACTCATGGGGAATAATGACGGTCTGTTGGAGAACAGCAAAATTAAGGTTAATGTGTAAAGTTAAAGTATGTTTTTTCTTAATGCACTTCAAAGTTAAAGTTATGGTTTGATTTCTCAGAATACTGTTCTGAATCTTCATTGATTGTGCTTTACAAAAAAATAACATTTTGGAATATACTGTGCAGACTGCAAGGAAGAATCTGATTTAGTAATGTGTAGAAGCTATACAGTAAATATAGCAGTGGCATGTTTCTGAGAATAATCATCTAACATCTTTTCCCAGATCAAGCTAACTGAGAGTGAGCTGGCGGCTCTTAATGATCAACCATCAGGCAACGATAACCCAAAGGTCTGTCGTCTAATTATAAGCTTGACTTTTATCATAAATGGTGTATATTTATATCCGATTCATAGTTTTCACTTTTTATGATGATTGATGAAAATGTTTAGAGAATTCAAATTTCCTTCACTTCAGGAGAAAGTTGCCGTTTTCAGCCGGTTGTTTAAAAGAACTAAAAAGTGGACAAGTCTCCCTGCACAAGAGGTAAAACATTAAAATAACCAATTTAAGCCAATATTTTTATTCATGACAGACAACTGAAGCTATTTCATATAGTCATGTATAATCAATTATTAGTGTTGAAATGACCTGAACATGAGTCAACAGCACTGAGGTATCAGAATATTGCTAACATCAGTTTTCATCCATTGTGATTTACATACATGCTTTGCAGATAAAAATGACTTAACACAATTGTCCTCGGCACATTACATCACACAGTAGTGTCAGGCCATGAAACTGTACCATCTTTACCATTAGGGGGAAGCAAGAGACTTCCTCAGTGAAACTGACCACAAATCAGCCAAACCCTCAAGAGAGGAATCTCATGGTCAAATGAGATGCCTTTAGAGTTGCACATACATTTTAAGCTAATGATTATGATCTGATATGAAAGATAATGCCAACTTATCAGAGATTTCTTTTTGTTTGGCTCAGGATGGCTTCACTGCCACCACTGACAGTCTGTCTAGCCAACACAGCAGTAAGGTTTGTTGTGATAACAGTACACCTAACATCACATGACATAACATCTTGGGGTGAATATCCAGTGTGAATCACATAGTTTGTAATGACACAATAGGTTTGGATTTAAAAATAATTATTTAGTGCTCTAAGGACACCGCAACGGCTCAGATGATCCACCCTGTGTCCACAAAAACATACAGTAAACTGTATAAAATGTATTTCTATAATTGTGGTAAAGTTTTTTTTTTTTTACAGTTCAGTCAGTAAAATCATGCTTTGATGTTGCACATTACACAGAATAATGCAACCTGCAATTTTGAAGCTTGTCTTTGGTTTAGCTCACAAATACTGTATGTCTGATGTTACCTTCCTCTCTCTTTCTTAACAGGAAGAGCTATCATTACAACATGGAGAACCCTCAGCTGGCAATCACAACCAAACACAAAACAACAACACCATGGTGTGACAAAACTGCAGCCTTGCATGCAATCATTTTTGTCTGAAAAGATTACATTTTGCAACACTGTCTAATTTTTGATATAATTCTTGTAGCTTTTGCATAATGTGCTGGTCCTCTGTCTCTTTACAGGAAGAACCAGCATTGAAAAATGATGATTTTTCAGGCAGTGACGGTCTTGTAAGTCACAATGGCAGTAGGTTCAGTAACACCAATCACATTGGCCATATATAATGAATTCAAAGGCACACAAAATGTCATTCTAACTCTCAGATTCATTTCATTAGGAGGGAAATTCCCTGTTTAATTTTCTCAAAACATTTCCTAGAGGAACTGAGGATACTTCTGAAGAGGTATGTTGCTACAACAACAACAAAAAATTAACATATGACTATTTTATTTATCTGTAGGATTTGTATATTTTTTGTATTGCTACTCCTGCCTTCCTGTTGATAATGCACAATAGTTACAAGCTTTCATGTTGTAGGACAGCCCACCGTTACACATTAAACTGCTGGCCTGTAATGACAATCTATTATATCTCTCCAACAACAGCTTAAAGGTGCTTATCACAACCCTTTATTTATATTATAAACAGTAGGATATATGTATATTATTGTAATTGCTTAGTCACAATCACTGTCCCTTTTGTGCAGGATAACTCAGGGAAGCTAAGTGGCACTTTCCGCAGTTCCCCAAAACCAGCGTTACGTTTTCCTGCTGAAACAGTAAAGCATCTTCCTATACTTATTAGATTTATTTAGTATTTCAGTAGTACTATTTGGTACTATGCTACTGTATTTAGATTTTATACCATTTTTAATCAAATTAAAATGACAGTTTATCCGATATGTAGGATCCACTAAGTGACCACAGTGAATTTACAGACTGGGATTATAACTTCTTGGACACTGGCAATGAAAAGGTACTTAACCAAATTGGTAAAGATTTTAAGTTGCCTGCAAAGTAGATGATGTTATGAAACAAATGCTGAACTGTTTCCTCTATTCCTCTATTTGATAGAAATCTGTACCCAGAAAACTCTCTAACAGTAACAAGGTAATCCTCTCTCACTTTTTATACAGAGGAGCACTTGTTTTCTCTTCTGAAGGTCAAAAAAGTGGTATACATAGGCAGGAATAGTGTAGGAAATTGAAGTCCATAATTCTACTTGCCACAAACTGTAGCGGAATTGGACTTTTTGTTTGCACTTGAAACTATTTACAGTGTCAGTTCATATATTCTACAGTAACTCGTGTGCTGTTGACATTTTTTCAGGTTGTGTCATTTAGAGTGAAGAGAACTCTACCTAGAATGTCCACATTTTCATCCAGTACGCAGGTAGTGTTAACACTTTTGTAAAATATACTTGATATTTTACATCAAAACAACTGTCATACTCTAAAATCTATATAGGATTCAGATCAAGAAGATATGATTGAGGAGCCAATGGAAATGCAGCAACTGGGGACAGATGAGGTGAGTTATTGTTGCAATGAGTTATGTGAATGAGTGTACATTATGGACATTGGAGTTTACTGCTCTGGCCACATCTGCAATCTGTGACTTATTTGACACATTAATTATACTCCTATGCTGGTGTATCAATATCACATCATGCCATCACATAATAATTAATTTCTTATTCTCTGAATGTTACAGGACTGTACTTTTGAAATCCTGCCACTGGAGATGGCTGCCTACCCAACAGATTTAAATTCTTTAGAGACAGATGAGGTATCTTATTATTATTGTTCCATTGTGATGCAATAATGTTAATTATGATATCTATTTTAACTTTTTATTGCTCTCTTGGTCTCTTTTCACAGGATGATGACCTGATGGACTGGTGGAAAACTGTTGAGGGTGAGTTGGGTCAAATTGCTTGATTACCTATTATGGATATGCAAAACTACATGTTTTCAGAAATGACTAGTCTCCTAGAAGACCAGCCTGCTAATCTGTCTTAAGGAAGTCCTTGTATAATTAGACTTATACGGTATAAGAAATATATAGACAAACTACTACTTGACCTCACTAATCTAAGTCGACTAAAATTAATCAGCTGGACGATTGGTCAATCTTTGTCCCTCATCCCTGTTAATATATCTAGTTTAGATCACTGTAAGCAACTTTATATGACTTACTGACTTTTGTCAGGTTGGAGTGAATGGAATGAAACGGCACATTTTCAGGAGGACAACGAGGAGCAGTGAGTAAATGTGGATTTTATTTGAAATCTTTGTCTAGCTGCCTCCACTGATCTTTTTTTATGTTTTGTCAGGGCTGTCGAGGCTGCTGCAGACCGTGTGTTCATGGCCGCCCGTCTCTTTGTCAGTCTGTTCAACCAGCGTGGAGCATCTCTGCAACGTCGTATTTTAGAGTTGCTTGCTCTGGCGGACACTGCTGACAGCTTTCATAAGAAGACTGTGAGTGCAGCTGTTGGAGGGGGTGTAGCTAGTGTGGCAGGGGGCATAGCCACCATTACCGGCCTCATCCTGGCACCCTTCACCTTTGGCACTTCCACTATCGTCACTGCGGTGGGTATCAGTGTGGCAACAGCTGGAAGCATCACCTCAGCCACAGCTAACATCACAGATGCGGTTCAATCCAAGATGGATCGCAAGAAGGTGGAGAAGATGATCCAAGGCTACCAGAATGAGATCAATGACATCAGAGATTGTCTGGAGTTCATGCAGGTATGTTTAGCATTCCAACTGTGTGTCATCTGCCTGTATGCCAGTCTATCAGTCTCTCTGTATGTTGAGCTATCAGTTCATCTGTTTGTTTTTCTGTCTGTCTGATTGATGTGATTTTTTTTCTTTTGTGTATGTAGGAAGGAATGAACACCCTACAGGAATGGGATTTTAAGGGGTACTCTGAGAGTGTGGTCAACACCAGTCTTAGCCGTAACATAAAGCATGTGATGAAGGAAGGTGGACGAGCAGGTAAAGCCCTTATGATAAACACAGATAGGCTTATCAACACTGTGAAAGTTCTAGGTGTTGCTGGAGGTGCTGCCAAAGCCGCCAGGGCCGTCAGTATCACCACAGGGGTCATGTCCACTCTCTTCCTCGCCCTGGATGTCTTCTTTCTTGCCAAAGACTCCAATGAGCTTCGCAAAGGTGCTAAGACCAAATTTGCCTCCAAGCTCCGAGAAGTCTGCAAAGAGCTTCAAAATGGCCTACTAGAACTAAACAAAGTGAAGACTCAGCTTCAAAAGACCATGGATGGAATTGAAGTGGAAGAATATGAGGAAGAGGAGGAGGATGAAGACCATTGTGAGTCAGATCCTTTTAAACTGGCTCTACTTGAGCAAGAAATCGATCAGTTGGAGGAGAAACTTGACCAGAAAACTATGCAGCAGCAAATGAACCGAAGCAAGAGAGGAGATGCTGAGAAAGAGATCCCAAAAAAAGAAATAAAATGAGGAGTCAAAGAGACAAGTGAATGATAAAGAGTCTTATCAATGAACCAACATATGGAAACAACAAAAGCATTAAATTTAAAGATTTGAAAGGAAAAATGGTAAGTGCGAAGAAACAAAAATGAAGAGGTACAAAGCAGTTGATTTGAAAGGACCTGGAAAGATTTAGAATATAGAAAATAAAAGACTTTACACAGATGTTAAGGAGCTGAAAACAGATTATAAGAGGAATTGAACATTTATGGATTAATGAGACAGAAAGAAAAGAAGATTTGCATTTCTAATTGCATTTAATTTAACTTAAATTGTGAAATATGGTAATCACCATGAAGTATGCAGATGAAAAATTCCAAATTAATTTTTAGGGTTGTGGGTTTAAAACAAACTACTAAACTTTGATATTTAAGGTATATCAATAAAGTTCACTCTTGTAAGCAATGTAAATACATAAATTAATGAGAACGTGTGTGAAAAAGCAAACCACTGTAAAAAGGCGAAGGGATTACAGCATAAGGGTTGAGTCAGAAACTTTACCCTCAACCTGTTTCCCATGACCTATTGTCTATAATTAAGATTTTCACAATTGGCTAGTGTGGTTTACAACACAAAATCTGTTTGTTTCAGTTCCTGAGCAATTGTTGGGGCTGACCTAGTGGGTAGTTCATGTGTTCCAACACATGAATCTTTGGGGTATGTGCAGATGACACAAATTTGGATTATAATCCTATTTCGTCCTCTCTGCCACCAAAAAAAAAAAAAAAAAAAAAAAAAGGTTTTATGCTGGGCTTCATGCATCAAAGATGTAATGTTTTGTTATTTTCTGTATTATTTATTTTTTGTACATATATATTTTATTATAAAGAGCATTTTCTGTTAGTCCATTAATAGATAGTTTGTTTATGATTTAACATTTATTTCTAAAAATGCTTCCTAAAATGTGTAGTTATTTTTCTCTGGATTTATGCAATGCATAAAAGTTGTTTTTTTAAATAAATGCAAAATGCGTTTTTGTATTTATTTTGTAAGAAGTCACAGTTAGAGGTGTGATTGAGGACTCTTCTGCAACCTCAAATGACAAATGGGACACCCTATGCAGTCTCATGAACTTTTAATGCGTGCAAACTTTGCGCTTCACATCAATTGTTGCATGTGTGACAAGGCCTCATGTTTTTCTGCTTGTGTGTAAATAGGCCTAAACCTGAAAGAAAGGGAGAGGGTGCCCTCTGCTGTTGAAGAAAATGTTTGTATATGTTTGGCATTTTGGGTATTTTAATAGTTATTAAGGTGTCTATAGTTGTTTTTTGTTTTTGGTAACTATTAAAGTATGACAGCATCATCTCCTCTCACAAGATAAACATTTGCATGTCCTACACATCAGCACCAAAAATAAGTAAATGTGCATTCATTAAATGATCAAATGAAACAACTCTTGAATGTGCTTCATTAGATGGGACAGCAATAAACTAGCTATAAAGCTATAAATATCCTTATAAATAACCAATAGAAATAATCAAGTACTTTTTTACTCTTCACTTTGTGCTTAATGCTTTGCCTGCATTAATGTTCTGCTTAAACACGTTATTTTAGATCGCAAGTTTAAATAAATGCTATACAACCTACAAGCAATACGCATTTCCAGTATCCATGAAATATGTTTGATGGTAAGAAGCAAACAAATGTTATACAATGCTCTTTACTTTATATAACCACGGAATCACTGCCCCTAGGACATATAATTCAGCTCAAGACATACAGTTTTTGCTATTGAAGCATATATTTTAGACTGAGTCACACAGAGAAAAAAGAAACAAGTGTGGGTTAGAGCACTCAAGCACACATAAGCACACACACAGGAAAAGATGTACAGGGCAATACAGGACAAGAGTAAAATGTGTCATACTTTATATAAAACATACAGAATAATAACATATTCAATTATTGTATTGCCAGTGACTATTCGAAAACGATCAAACACAGATGACATTTTCATCACACCTGTCTCAATGCAATTACAGACATCATTTGTCCCATTAACTGTGAGATAATCATGAGTGTCTATAGACTGCTCTCATTATTATGAGCTATTCTGAGATATCTGTAGAGACCGCTTTAATTATAGGGGAAGGAGAAAGAGAAAGACACTTAAAATAGATCAAATGGTACACTTTCCTTGATAATCATCTTCATTTGACTCACCAAATATTCAAGGATCTCGCTGCACGCCTGTAACTGGCAATAAAGCAAAAATTAAAGGCATTATAGGCTCATTTCAGTGAGTATGACGTGACTTAAAAAGGTTCTCGGCCTTGTGCTAAATTCAACCAGCCGGTAAAATACAGTGAATTGAGCAAAAATATCAAACTTTGCCTGTTTCACATATATTTCAAGACCTTTTGCATGAACAGGGATAAATTTGACAATAACAAGCTACTTCATTTTATACAGTGTCTTGATTAAATACCTGTCCAAAATGCAGAAATATGCAAGATATTGCTATTGCTAATTCTTCTGTTAATGTCAGGTTATAATATTTTTCTGTTATCAAATAATCATTATTTGGTCTGCTGTTGATATAAAGAAATTTCGGTAACACTTTTACAATTATGTGTTAACTAACAATAACAGCGAGCAGTTCCTTTGTTACTATATTTATTCATCTTTGTTAATGCTTTGAATTAACATTAAGTGAGATTGATAAATGCATTAGAAGTAATTAATTGTTAGGCCGTGTTAATGTAGTTAATGTAGTAAGAGACACTCATCATTTTTGAAAGAAAAAAACAACAATTAAGAGCTACCTCTAAGAATACATTTACAACTAATCTACTTCATATCTATGCTAATTCACACCAGCATGTTTTACTGTGTTGCAGTGCAACATTTGGTCATGCCCTTTGAATTCTTACGTTTATATCAATTACATTTTGCATCAATGATATACTAAATATACTGGATTAAATGATAGATGTGTGTTGCGCATGTCAATAACACGTTCCTACCTACATTTATGTCTACAGGAGAGGAGAGAAAGGATGGAGACAAATCTAGACAAATACAACGAGAACAAAATCTGCAATGTCTTTTAAAGTGAAAATCCTTCTCTATTCTTACGTTCTAAACTCTAATCAACCCAGCATGTTGATGCCACAGGGCTATCATTTGTTTTCCAAACCCCTAATTTCCCACCCACACTTGACTTTTCCCTTTTCTCTGTCTCTTCCTTATTAAATCTCTTTCCATTTTGGATATTGCGGAAGGTGTTTTTGTCCTCTGCACTGATCCTTTCATTCATCCTTCCCTTTTCTACTTCTTTTTCTTCTGGAAGCGTCTGAACTGATTCTGTATTGCCAAAGCTGCCTTTTCCGTCTCTGGCGCATCCAGATCAATGTCAATCTCTTCTTCGGGTTCTTGCGTAGGGTTCTTCCCCGCTTTGTCCGCCGGTTTCTCCTGGGGGGCTGAGGGGCACATGACATAGAAACACTGCCAATGTCGACGACATAGTAAAAGGATTTCTTACATTTTTGAAGCCAGTGTGTCCTAATTCGTGTTAAATCCTGTTACATAAATTGTTTATACATCTTCATACCACAGAACTGTAAAATATGCAACCATTCTAATATCTCTTAGCAGAACATATTTTCACAGTTAAAACTGAAGTGTCTATTTGTTTGGATGTTAAAATATTTTCTTGTATCTTATATTAATATGCAGGGATGTTCAATCACTTCCGGTTCCATCTAAGTCAATGAGTTTTTTAAATGGATTATTGGTTAAATGACTAAAAAAAAGGCCTGTGGTTAAAACAAGCCTAAGATATTTTCACTTTTGTTCTACAACATGATTTTTTAAAGCTTTAATTGTCTTGAAAAGAAGAAAACAGATATATTGCATCACGCCGACAGGTCATACTAGATCAAAACCAGCTGAATCATTCTTCAAAATAGCTTCTTATTAGATGAAATATCCCTTTAAGTTATTACAAGCTCATTTAATTAGCTGATGCGGTTTGCAACGTCAGGGCTTTGGTGAGATGAAAGGGTAAGTCAGCTGAATATACCCTGACCTTATGGGAATAACCAACCTTCAGTAGATATGCAATAAAGAACGGTCTCCTGAGTAAATGCGTGCTTCAGTTCTCATGGATATGCATGTGCGCTTTTTTGTTAAGAGGATGGAGAGAGAGAACTGAGCTGATCTTTTATGATAAAAATAGTAAAAACGGATAACAATCAGACTGAACTGGTAGACATCTGTTTTGTGGTAGGCTACACTTGTACAAATATAAACCTGGCCTTATGTAACTGTACAGTTCTGGTGGAGAACAAAACATGGGGGAGTTTTCAAGAAGTCAATTATGAAAAATCAAACATGGTGTAATGAAACGCATAAACGCACCTTTTTTATCTGTGGTGGGCCCCTGAGTGCTGTTGGGAGGATCAGATGAACTGTTCTGCAGGAAAGAGAAAGCAACGTTCAGGTTTATCGTTGTGTGAAAGCATTCATACATGCAGTATAAACAAAACAACATTTGTGAATTTTTATGTGGTCTGCCATTAAATTAAAAGCTGATATGGGCTTTATGAGTCGTGTGTTAGGACAGTGAGTGATAAAGACCCTTTAATCCCCATCGGTTTAATCCTCCTTTTTCAATTCTGTGTGCAATCTGGAACAGTGGCACTCAGCCCTGGAGAGGATCGCCATAACATGCAAGCTTAGTGTGTGTGTGTGTGTATGTGCTTGTATATTTTATATGATTTTTAAAATTAATTTATCCTTGATGACATTTTCTGCTGAAGGTTCATGAGGTTCACAAATATCATGTTTATCAGTTTGATTGATAGATTAAATAAAAGTGTGCATTTATAGTTTTGTTGAAGATAGAATCCGTCACCATCCTGCCTTTTCAATGTGCACAGCATGAGTAAACTACTTGAGGCCAAAATGCATTCAGTATATCTGTGACCTTGCTTCTTCAATTACGAGAACAAATTAGCCTTGAGATGATGCCCTAGATTTGAGTTATTCATATAGACACTGACATCCAAAATGTGTCAATTTAATTCATGTATTTCACGCATCACATCATTTAATGTAATATTTATTTTAATGTAATATTTGCTTTCAGCAGTGTTAATATACTGCAAATACTTACATATTATCTGTAGAGCACAGAAAATGTCATTAAGAGAGAACAAAATAGAACATTGCCTAAACACACACACATATACACATATTATCCACTCTCTTGCTGCAAGGGACTCTTTCAAATGCAAATCTCTGCAGCCCTCCCTCTATAATCCCTTTTTTTTTTGGAATGAAAGAACCTCTTCACCTTACCCTAACTCTGAACTTGCCTCGTCTTCCTCTCTCTAGTAGGGTTTAAAGCATACATCCACCACACTCTCTGAGCTGTCAGATAAAATCCCTTGGAGTATAAAAACATGACAACTTTTGTCTCAAGAGATTTTGTTTTCTTTGTTTATGCCATTCTGTTGTTTGTTTTCTGTCTTATAATTTGCCAAAAGTAGGTTATATGAGTATTATGGAGGTAAGACTTTTCACACTTCTGGCTTTCACACTTAAAAGACATGATGATGAGGGGGGAAAAGATCCCATCCAGCCAGCTGGCTCCCAGTGTGTTGGCTATTATTTTTTCTCTGCTACATTACCTCAGCCAGCTCTTTATTTTCACTCTCACACATCAGTGATACACACAAGCCTCACGGCACAATCTCCATCTGCTAATTAGCCAAGCTCATATCAGCAAGGTCAAGCTCCCCTGAGCCACTTATTAATTGCCAATTAATGGGACACACAAAAGAATGTAAAGCACCACACTTTCATTTTAATCAAAGATTTCATATTTTCTCATTGAGTAAAAAGCACTGTAAAATGTAAAATTTGTCAAATTTATAAAGAGTAGATGGCATAGTTGTAAACCCACCTAATTTCTTTTTAGTAAAGATGAAAAACACAACCCTTTTATATTTCTCATCTTTACTGAAGAGAAATTAGAGGTGGCTTGACAGCTAAGCAATCTGATCTTTAATTGAATTTATTGAAAACAAAAAATATATTTACCTTGAACGTAGTGCTATAGATGTTTATACTTTTGTTATAAATTTTGAATTAACTTTTAAATTAATCTGCTTTATCAGATTTAAAATAACAAATGAACACTCACCTCACTCATAGTTCTGAGAAAAGTCGAATGTCGTTTTGGGTTCGCGGGATAATTTGTAGCGTGACTTTGAAACACAAAATAAATTCAATCGAAATTTCCAGGGGTTTTTTGTCCAAGTGCTTTAAAATTATGTCAGAACAACTGAACCGAGAATATTATGCAGAGAACTGATTCTCCATCTCTCATCCCGAAAAACACGCCCCTGCTCTCTCTCTCTCTCTCCCTCTCCCTCTCTCTCTCTCTCTGGTCAGCGTACTAGAATAATAATACATTTGAATGTTTTTATTAATTAAATGTTGAAATGTTTTTATTATTATTATTTGTATTCTTGATTATGAGCCCTAATTAATCAAAAAAATATTATTTTGAAAATACAATGAAATATGATCAGGTATTGGGCAACATTTTTATCTGTAAAAACAGGTTATGTTGAAGTTTTTATCACTGTTGATGAATTGCTATAACAATTTTCTTTACTTATATTCATAAGATTATTAAAATATTATGAAAACTTCGTTATTATTATTATTATTATTATTAATATTTATATTGTTATTAATATTAATAATAATAATTATTATTATCATCATCATAATCACCACCACCATCATTATTAATTGATTTATTTATTTGCATTCTTGATTATTATCATTATTTCATCAAAATAGTATTTTCAGATATGGTCAGACATTGAGTCATACTTTTACTGGTATAAATAGGCTGTTTTTATTACTGATGGTGAATATGCAATTGGTATAATAATTATAGCCTAATAATAATGATAATAATAATAATAATGTAATTATTCTGTAATTGTTTTCGAATTATTATTATTATTATTAACGTAAATGGCGTGTTCATAATCAATATTGGGGGAAAAAATCCTAGTGTGTGTATGCATGTGTATTTTTAAAAGTGAACATAATGTATTTACATTTATCAGTGTGTAGTGTAATATTAAGCGCCGCTTTGTTTGTGGATCTAGTCCTACTTCCGGAGAACGAGCGTCTTGCCGGAAAAAGAAAGAGAGAAAAAAGGAAAGAGAAAGGAAAAAAACAGAAGGGCTAACGAAGCAGATCAGCCAAAACATAAACACTGCGGGCACGACCAGAAACGTGACCTAAAACTGCGGGGGTTTTTTTTGGATCGCCAGTGCGTGAGTGTGTTGAGGGCACATCTCACTAATGTGTCGAGCTTTTGTTTGCGCTTGACTCGAAGGTGAAGGAAGGGAAATCTGCGCAGAGGATTAACAAGTGCGGAGACTTTGGGCCTACAGTAGAGGTAACACCACCGCTCGCTAGTTAGCTCTCCATTTTCTCGCAACGACCAATGTTTACATGTTGTCAGCTCGAGTCAGCACTCGTAACATATCCGTAACTGACGTGTTGAACTTGTGTTTTTCGTGCACGACACATTATAGCATATTTCCTCGTCGGGACGTTTTTGTAATCTTAAGAATATATCTCTTTGTTCGAACTGTAGAACTACTTGCCTGCCAACATCCGTGTGCGCTTTGCAAAACTAGCCAGCAGCTTTTCTATTTTTGACCAGGGTAATGCCACAAAAGCAATTGCTAAGATTAGTTAGCTCACTAGCTAGTCGCAGCCAGTTTACTGCGCACTGTCAAGTTGTTATGTGGCATTAACATTAATGCACCAACACTTATAAGGGGCGTCTGCAGTTGGACTCAATTGTTACTGTACAAGGTAATGTCATGGGTTTTGCGATTAGAGGCAGGTGTTTACTAGCTATTTACTGTAGAAGCAGGCTTATTTTACCACCTTTAGCTGATGTCAGGGATCCTGTCAGTCACTATCTGGGGTCAGCACCTGTCAAAATGGCAGTAATGTCTTTTTATGTTCATCAGTTTGAAGACCTCTAGTAATCATTGACTATGAAATACCATCGTTAAGTGATCTGTCAAGCATTCTTTAACAGTACCATCAAATCAATTTTTTGTCTTGAAAATAAATAATGTTATCTAGTGAATAGCAAGCCATTTTCTTTTTTATTTTTATAGGGTCTCTTCTGTCAGAAGAGACAGCCAGACAGAATGTGCGATACAGATGGTAAATCCAGTGTTCCAAATGGTAAGTAAATCATGAAGTAAGTAAAAGTTCACCCAAAACTGAAAATTGTTCAAAAATCGCCATGAAATATTCGTAACAATAGTCCATGCAATTTATTCTCATTATTACTTGTCTTCTGAATTCATATGATCTTTTTCTGAGCATTAGACCAACACTAAGTCACTAACTGCAACACTGACATTATTATTAACGTCTCATTTTGTGCTTCATGGAAAAAAAAAATACAATAAAATAGGGTCAGTGCAAGAGTGAATAAAGTCTTGGGTGAAATGCTCGTAATCTCTGATGTATTCAAATGATGGTAAAAGTTGCCGATTTTTATGGGCTTGATTTGCCAGGAGGTTCTGATGATCCAGAACCTGGAGAAGGAAGAGAGGAGGCAGACACATCTGCAGCGCCAGAGGCCCAGACCAGTCCTGATTCAGGTATGAACACATATAGTCCTAAATGTCATATTCAATGCTGTTCATGTGTTTGTGTTCAGTAAGATTTTTGTTCATGCTTTTGAAAGACATCTCTTGTGCTCACCAAGGCTGTAATTTAATTGATTACTAATATAATAAAATACTGTTCTAATTTAAAATAACTATTTTTTTCATTTTTTATTTTTTAAGTGTAATTTATTCCTGTGATGGCAAACCTAAATTTCCAGTCTTCAGTGTCACACTATCTTTCAGAAATCATCTAATATGCTAATTTGGTGACTAAAAAACATTTCTTTTTATTATCAACATTGAAAACAGTTGTGCTGCGTAATAGTTTTGTGGAAACCAACAGCATTTATTTGAAATAGAATACTTTAGTAATATTTTATTTAACACCTTAAAATCATGAGCTGTTGTGTATTTGTTATGGAATCTTAGGTAATGTTGGAGTCACCTTGACAGCAGGATATGTAAATAAGCAGTGCTCCACTAATTTTTCAAGTTTTCTCTTGACAGCAAATTTGAGTTCAGTCCCAGAGGGAAGTGAGGATAGTCAGGACAGGGCAAACTCTGAGGAGAAGCAGGGACCAGGAGAAGAGGAGGACACCGACAGCATGGATGGCAGTGGTCTGTACTCTCTCACTGAAGAAGGAGAAAGAGAGAGTGAGGGAGGAGGGCAGAGAGAGAGGGGAAAATATGAAAGTAAGAGATCCGCCAGAAAGCGGAATCGACCCAGTGGTGGAGCCACACGCCACTCTTCCAGTTCAGATGATGACGATGAAGAAGATGAGGAGGAAGAGGATGCTGAGGAAGAAGATGAGCAAGCCATGGAAGCGTGGCTGGGAGCAGACCTGCGTGACCTGAGTCGCCCTTCATGGCGCGCGGTCCCGTCACTGTGTGCTCGAGAGATCGGCCGTGATTCGCATCAGTTTGTGAGGAGGGTGTGTGGAGCGCGAGGTCTAGTGCAGAGGCTGGAGCTGCAGGACCGTCTGGAGAGACACACGGGCTGTGTGAACACCCTCCACTTTAACCCTTCTGGCACCCGCCTGGCTTCCGGCAGCGATGACCTCCGCGTGGTGATCTGGGACTGGGCTCGCAGAAGGGCAGAGCTGGAGTTTGACAGTGGACATAAGAGCAATGTCTTTCAGGTGAATAAGAGCAGTTCAGCTGACTGCAGTTGTCTGAAGCTCTGAAATCTTTTCATTTTGATTTAAAAAAGGTGCACATTGCCTGTGCCACTCTGAATTTAAGGTCACTAATGGCAAACAATATCCTGTTAGAAAATAATTACAAATTTTTCAAAAACAGTTCCTTTAACCTCTACTGTAACACTGCTGTTCAAAGGTTTGGGGTCAAGTAAAGATTTTAATGTTTTTGAAAGACGTCCCTTATGCTCACCAAGGCCGCATTTATTGGATAATATTGGGAAATATAATTAAAAACAAGAACTGTTTTCTATTTTAATATATTTAAAGTGTAATTTCTTCCTTTGATTGGAAAGCTGAATTTTCAGCAGTCATCAGTGTCATAATTCTTCAGAAATCATTCTGATATGCTGATTTGGTGCTCAAGAAACATTTCTTATTATTAGTGTTTAAAACAATTGTTCTGCTTAATATTTGTGTGGAAACTAATTTTTTTCAGGATTCCTTTATTAATAGAAAGTTCAAAAGAACAGTATTTATTTAAAATATATATATTTTTTTAACAATGGAAAAGTCTCTACTGTCACTTTTGATAAACTGAATGCATCCTAACTGAAAAGTTAGTAATTTCCATATAAATTGTACTGATCCCAAAATTTTGAACAGTGGTATACTTTAGAAGTGTTTAGAATGTGATTGTTATTAAAATAACCCCCATAAAACCACATCAGTGGTTTAGCCGTTGTCTTATTTGTGATTTTCTTTCTTTTTTTGGGTTATTGTTGGACAGAAACCTCTTTTTTTGTGTGGATCCACTAAAGGTGTTAAATCTTAGTTTCAGATGTCCAGAAGATGTATACATTTAAATCAAATCAATGCATCCTCTTTATTATTTATTATTCTGTCCCCAGGCAAAGTTCCTCCCACACAGTGGTGACTCCACTTTGGCCATGTGTGCCCGAGATGGACAGATCAGAGTGGCCGAGCTTTCTGCCACACAACGTTGCAAGAACACCAAAAGAGTGGCTCAGCACAAAGGTGCAGCTCATAAGGTATGATCAAGTTTTGTTTAATTGTATATTTAACAGGTTTGAAATCTGACTTGTTGGAGCTTTATAGTCACATTCATTAATCAACAGCTTGGAAAATCTGTCACCCTATCAGAATCAAGCATTCAACCATGTTGTGGTGAAAAAACAAAGAACCTTTTTTTATATGATATCAAAACTGATATGTTTTATTGGTTTATTGCAAGATATAAAAAGAGTCACATGGGAATGCTTGTGATTAAATGTTTTTTTTTCCCCTCTCAGCTTGCACTGGAGCCAGACTCTCCCTGCTCTTTCCTCTCCGCTGGTGAAGATGCAGTAGTGTTTGGCATTGACCTGCGTTTAGACAGACCTGCCAAGTGAGTGCACAGTCATGTCACAAACGTCACAAACAGCCCTAAGATTGCTGAAGGAAAAGAAAAGAAGCACTTCAGCAGAGTGACACAAGTGAACAGGGGCAGGATTAGATATCCTACAAAGAACTGTGTCAGCAACTAGATGAGTCAGTGGAAGCTTTTGTCACAGGTTATTATATGGCTTACTTAACAGTGGTACTTTTAACACCTCTGATACACAAGCTGTTTTTTTTTTTTTTTTTTCAAATTAATGTTGGAAACGCTGCTAATTGCTTGCTTTATGGAGAAAGCTTAATTATTATACCTCAGAGAAGTAATGCTATAAAACTGTAGCATTTAATAACAAGATAAACCCAGCAGTTCAAAGTTTGGGGTCAGTAAGCTATTTTTAAAGAAATGAGTACCTGTATTCAGGAAAGATTTATTATATTGATAAAAACGTAAAGACATTTATAATGTTACAAAATATTTCTGTTTCAAATAAATGCTGTTCTATACTGAATCCTTAATCCTGAAAAGGTGTATTACAGTTTCCTTAGAAATATTAAGCAGCACAACTGTTTCCAACAGTGATATTAATAAGAAATGTTTCTTTTGCACCAAATTAGTTCTGAAGGATCATGTGACACTAAAGACTGGAGTAATGGCTGCTGAAAATTCAATATAGAAAACAGTTGTTTTAAATTGTAATATTTCACAATATTACTGTTTTTACTCTATTTGTGATCAAATAAATGTAGCCTTTGTGAGACTTCTTTAAAATAATTTTTTTAATAATGGTTCAGAGCATTAGACCCACTTTATTTGGGCTAAATTGGATCTACTTACCCATAAAATATCTTATGTGATCTCTTTTCACGCTTACTGCTGTATAAAAACAGCTCATACTTGGGTCCTAGAAATCTTAGAATCAGCCCTGATTGTCATACTTTTTTTTTTTAGACATATTTTTATCCTGCAGCTTAAAAGTGAATGTGTCTGATATTCTGGCTTGCAATCCCAATCCCCTCTTCTTCTGATATTTTCTTTTCTATACTCCAAAAATAAAAATGGCCAAAAGGCCAACAATAGAAGAACGTCTGCTGTAGAAAGAAACAGAAAATGGTTTGTCACGTTAGAGAAATTATATTTTGACAATCAGATTCTTCCTCATTAGATCCCAAAAACATTATTGGCATCTCTTTACACTCAAACTTATAAAAATATTATTTAATTCTTCAAGGTAAGATCGCAGTTAGAGCAGATAGTACATAGTGTGATTCATAAGCATATGAATTGCGAATAAGTGCGAAGCATATAATGTTGACCAATCTTTTTCTATTTCTTTCTTTTTCAATCTCTCAGCAAACTGGTGGTGGTGAAGGAGGGCGAAAAGAAGGTGGGGCTGTACACCATTTTTGTGAATCCAGCCAACACACACCACTTTGCTGTGGGTGGTAGAGACCAGTATGTCAGGTGAGACAAAGATCATGTCACCTCCTTTACACAGAAGTCATGCTATTGTCTTTATCACAAGCTGCTTCTGATACAGCTGTCAAACTTTATACTTACAGTTGTTTCTCCAACAGCACCATGACTGGGCAACTGTTGTCCTGCATCACTCACTGTTTCTCTCTCTTTATATGATAGGATCTATGACCAGAGAAAAATAAATGAACACGATAATAATGGTGTGCTGAAGAAGTTTTGTCCCTCTCACTTGGTGTCCAGCGAGTCCAAAACAAATATTACCTGTTTAGTGTACAGCCATGATGGCACAGGTAATACTGACTCTTGTATGGTTGCATGCTTTACATTACATGGTTTGTTGTAGCAACATTCAAAGTGTGTCACTGTTGAACTGTCTTTCAGAACTGCTGGCAAGTTACAATGATGAGGACATTTACCTTTTTGACTCCAGCCATAGTGATGGAGCAGATTACCGGAGGAGATACAAGGGTCACCGCAACAACGCTACAGGTACTTTCTATTTGATTTCATTGCAGTATAGTGCTTGCATCACAATTTGCATGCATGTTATAACCAATACGAACTCAAAATACAGTTTTTGTAAAATCTAGTTCTTAATCCTCGCCCCCTTTTTTCTTCTTCCATCTGCTATTGGAAAATCCTCCTCCAGTGAAGGGAGTTAACTTTTATGGTCCTTGTAGTGAGTTTGTTGTCAGTGGCAGTGACTGTGGACACATTTACCTGTGGGATAAGAACTCTGCTCGTGTGGTTCAGTTTATGGAGGGAGACCGGGGAGGAGTGGTAAGACACTGTCACTTCACTAAGTTGAACTAGACCATTGAACTTCTGGTTTGTGTTAAGGTGAACTGTCTTTCTGTGTTAAGGTGAACTGTCTGGAGCCACATCCTCATCTTCCAGGTTTAGCCACCAGTGGTTTGGACCATGATGTGAAGCTGTGGGCGCCCACTGCTGAGAATCCCACAACACTAAAGGGACTTAAAGAGGTATACTTTAAACATATTATACATATTGCGCCACACTATATACATACTGTGCTATCAAAGATATGTTATCCTACAATGCATCTCGCATGAAGTTTAGTGGGTCTTATTTGTGTCAAAAAAATTGGGAGATTTTGTTTTTTATGTTTTAAGTCTCTCTTGCTCACCAAGGCTGCATTTATTTGATCAAAAATACAGTAAAATGGTACTATGAAATATTACTACTACTATTACTACTATTTACAACAACTGTTTCTATTTTAATATATTTCAAAGTGTAATTTATTCCTCTGATGGCAAAGCTGAATTTTTAGCATATTTTCAAGATTCAAAAAGTAATTGCTTAATATGTGCATTGTGACCCTTTTAATCTGATAATGTTGAAAACCTTAAAATATTTAAAATGATCATTTATGGGTGATGCTTGGGGTCTAATGCTTTGATTCGTTTTTTTAGCCAACCCTGTATGTAAACTACTGTTCAAAGGTTTTGCATCAGTAAGATATATATATAAAAAAAAATTATTTATTTATTTTAATTAAAAAATAGTACTTTTTATTCAGTAAGGATGCATTAAATTGATTGAAAATAGCAGTAAATACTTTTACATTTTTACAAAAGATTTCAATTTCAAATAAGTGCTGTTCTTTTGACCTTTTAATGAAAGAATCCTGGAAAAAAGTATCATGGTTTCCACAAAAATATTGATAATAAAAAGATACCCAAGTATCATATCAGCATATTAGATTTCTGATGGATCATGTGACACTGAAAACTGAAAATTCATATATAAATAAATTAGGAAACAGTTATTTTAAATTGTAATAATATTTCAAAGTATTACATTTTTTACTGCATTTTTGGTCAATTAATGTAGCCTTGGTGAGTAGAAATATCTTTCAAAAACAAGTAAAAAAAAATTGCATCCAAACTTTGACGGCAAACTTAAACGGGTGTATAAGTATTTTTGTTAAAAGCAATAAAACAAATGTTTTATACTTTATCATGACTATTTAGGCAATGAAGAAGAACAAACGAGAACGTGATGAAGACAGTGTTCGTCATGGTGACCAGTATGACACACAGCTCCTCTGGTTCCTAATGAGACACATGAGAAACCGAAGACCTCAGCGGGTGAGAACTTGCATTTCTAGGATAATTTTCATTACCAATATAGTCCAGTCCATTTCTATGTATTAAAGATACAGTGCCTTCTATTTTGTGCAAAGTAACATGCTGCTATCTAAAACTGAAATCATTCAAATGGTAGCGTTTTTGTTCCCTCCTACACTTAACCTACTATTGTTGCTTCTTCAAACTATGAATAAAATAACCTCATAATGCTTCTTCAAACTATCGGTTTACCTGACAGAAAAGAACCTAACCTCATCCTACATGATCTGATCTCTTCATAGCCATTAAAAAAAAACTGTACACTGATAGCTTCTCAATGATTTGCCCCTTGTAGGCCCGGCGAGGGGAGGGAGGAGAGGGCGACACAGACGAATCCTGGAGCTCGCCAGATTCCTCTGATGAAGAAGAGGGAGGGCCAGACCATGTGCAGTGCATGTCCTCCTGAGCCACACACCTACAGACACACTCACACACACATGCTCCTTGCCATATATTTAAGCACATACATACTAGTAACACACTGGTACACAAATAGACACTGAAAGGCCAGCAACAAACACACACACAGCTTTATATATACAGTACATACACACAGTGTGAGGGAGAGGGAAACGACTGAAATCTGGCTTTATGCTCCACACACACAAATTACATCACTAGGGGTAGAACTGATACTGAGATTCGTATTTTTGATATATTTGCAACCACATACGCAGTTAACCACTCCGATTTTACATGAACATGGACACAGGCGCATTTCATTCCCAGTTTTACAGCGTATCACATTGGAAGAATACAGCCAGTGATCGAGAAATATCACCTCTACAGTTTTGCTGCCTTAGTTTATCAACAACCACGAATTTTAGAAGCAGCGTTTTGCTGCAGCAGTCGTGAGGCGCAGAAGAGGAAATTTGTCATCTGTGCTGTAGTAAACAGTCCCACTTGAAGCTTTTCTTTCATAATGATGTGTTCGCAGCATGACGGGACAGTACGGACACTCAATGCCGGTCCTTATGCAGATTACTGAGATGATGAGTGTTACTTGTTCTGAAAACCAGCACCATCTTTTACTGGCCTCATCAGTTTTCTCCAGTGATCTGAACTGCTTATGTCTCAATGTAAGACTGAGCTGACGTTTGTTATTTTTGGACTGCAATCTTTGTTCATCGCAGTGATAGACTGTCATGGGCCATCTGGCTGTCCAATCCTGTCTTGTCTTTGATCTCTTCTCCTGTGTGTGTGTGTGTGTGTGTGTGTGTTTGCTGAAGCCAGGCACAGCAAAATTTTCTTGAGGTCAATCATGCTCTCTTAGATCTGACTGAAGACACAGAAGACAAGCCAGAGCTGCTTAATCTTGTTCCAGAGCTGGTTGTTTTGCTCCGTTCTCTCTCTCCCATGCTACTGAGTGCACTTTAATCAGGGATCTGCTTTGAGTTTTGAATCTCTAAGACGAGTGAGCGCTTAGGGGGCCTGCAGTACTTGGATTAAATGTTAATTTTGGTAATTTAGTTTTTTTTTTTTTTTTTTTTTGCCCTGTAAGTCCTCCAATTTACTGTGGACTTTTAAATTGAATAGAGATTTGACACCAGCTCTTTGGTTTTTGGATTTGCACTTGGGTGGAGATACTGGATGGAGTTCTTGAAGAAATTCCTAATGGCTAAAAATGTAACTCTCCACGGACTACCGTTGTCTTCTCAGCCCTGTCCCGTAAAAAATTGAGAGCAAAGACGATGATGTGCTCGGAGCCAGTGATTTGTTGAATACATGTTTCTTCCTCTGTCTTTTGTTTGAATACGCATCCTCGAGATCTTTGCCTAACTATATGGCGAGGATCAAATGTAGCAGGATGTCCCGTGTTTGCCAGAGAAAGGCTAAGCCCTCACAACCCATGGTGTCTGTTCTTTCAGTATTTGAATTCAGCTGGTTAAGAGCAAACATGGATGGACTGTGACCTGTTGCGACTTGCATGTGGAAAAGAATGATTCATTTCAGAAGGATGGGTCAATGGCAGGGAAGGGATAGCACTTGTGGGGTACGCAGGGAGGGGTAAGGAGCTTGAATTACTTTGCCCCTTTTTTCCTTCTTTTGTGAGGGGAATAAAGTATCAACTTTTCTCTTTTTGTATGAGAAGAATAACTTAAATGACTATGTATATACAAATATATAAAGATATATATATATATATATATATATATATAAATATTAAAAACCTGTAAAAATCATCTTCAACCCTTAGTCTTTTAAAGGGTGTCTAAATTTAATTGGTATTTGATGCAGAGGTTTATATTGTATAAGACAAAATACTTTTAAATGAATGGAAACATTGGATTTTTTTTTTTTTTTTGGATTACAGCCCTAGTTGTCACTGAAATTAAAAGCATTAGTTTATGTTAATGTTCATTTTCTCATTCTCACTTGTCTGCTCAAAATGTCCTATCACTGGCAAGGTTTTTTTTTTTTTTTGATCAGAGTTATCCCATGCTGCCTAATATTGTGTTCTTTCAGTTCAGTTCAGACAACATGTACGAATTGTGCAGTAAAAAAAGAGAAAAATTTGTTCTTTGTTTCTGACTACGTGCCTTATTATTTCAAGTGCCTTTATTTACTGTAAAACAGGAGGAATTTATTTTCTGTGTTATTTAATTAGTTGTATGGATGGTAACATACTTTTATTCTCTTTCACTATTTGTGCATCTTGTGGTTAGACAGAAAATAAATTACACACAATTTATTTTTATTATATATTTTATATTTCCACAAACCCAAAATTGCCTAATATGGGGACATGTCATGTACAGTCATGACATTTAATTATTCAGCATAAAACCATGTGATAGAAATCTAAAAAAAAAAAAGACTTTACAATAAGGTCACGTTAACTTTAACATCAGTTAAAGGGGTTATATGGTGCGATTTCAAGTTTTCCTTTCTCTTTGGAGTGTTACAAGCTGATTGTGCATAGATAAGATCCCTGAAGTTGCAAAGACTAAAGTCTCAAAACCAAAGTTAAAAACCAACGTTAAGACTCTGCCACGCCCCCCTAAAACGGCTCATTCAAACACGCCCCCACATGTCTAAGTCACAGTGTGGAAATATTTGTGTAATGCCGCCCAAATGTTCACGCAAAGAAAGAAGGCGTGGTTTCAGTAACGCAGTTGTGTTGATATAGCCATGACAGGGAGACGCTGTGTGTTTCTAGCTGAAAGTAAAAGCACTTTATTTGGCCTTCCGAAAGTAGATGCATTTAGGAATCATTAAGATTACTTGCAACAGAACAGCAACGCATTTTATGGACGACCGTTTTTCGTGAACCTAGGAGAGGAGGTAATTCTGACTTTGCTATGACAGTCTGGCGCATCTGAATCGGCGACTGTATTTGCTATTGACTATTCAAATGCAGAGTTTTGCGCGTCGTCCTGTGTGTGTGTGTGTGAGAGAGAGAGAGAGACAGGGTCACATCACAGTGGAGTCAGCTTTCTTAATCGCGGCTTGTGTGCAAACACATTACGTTACGAGCTTCATCACTGTGTCTGTCACACGACTCTGTTCCCGTTTCAGGCTTGAACTGGTGGTAAAACTAAGGACATTAACTGTCTTTACATTTATTTTGAAAGATGAAGTTGGCGATTATAGAAAGGGGCATTACATTTCCGACGAGTGCTTGTGGTGTTCGGCCAATCACAATGCACTGTGCCAGATGGCCAATCAGAGCAGACTGCACTTGTCGGAAGGAGGGACTTTGTAGAAAATGACTCGTTTGAGAGAGGCGGGGCATAGAGGACCTACAATAATGTGCAGTATTTGAAAAATAATGTGTTTTTGGAACATTAAAGCATGTCAACATATTCTGTTACACCAAATACACAAAATAATGATCTTTAAAAAAAAAAGCATCATATGACCCCTTTAATGCATTAGCTACACAATCACAATGAACAATGTATTTTATAGAATTTGTTAGTTAATAAAATACAAAATGTTCATTGTTCATTCATGTTAGATTACAGTTTCTAATGTTGAGAGAACTTGTTTAAAAGATATGATTTATTTATTAAATGCTGTAGAAGTGTTAATTGCTTATGGTAACAAATTTAGCTGACTTGCTTGTAAATTGTGAATAATATTATTACACTGGTGCTGAATTCTCTGGTATTAGGCTTATACTAGTCAATGTTATTATTTTGGAATGACGCTCCTTCTAAGAGCATAAAAATGAAATTAAACTACAGAAAGAAATTTTCTTGCCACCTTTGAACAGTTGTTCAAAAATTTAAAGAAAGTTTGTGGAGCAGTATTTATTTTGAAAACAAAATGTAAAGGAAAAAAGAAAATACAAGAATGACTGCAAATCTTACTTGCTATATCTGTTTGCATGCAGATCAATCTTATAAAAGACAGTTGAAATGAAATAATGAATTCTAGTAATTCGCATGAACAAGTTGTTTAAATCCTCCTGGCCCATTTGATTTTCAGGCAAATTCATAGTTGTGTTTTATGTCCATAATTTCGAGGAGTACAAAGAGAGCAAAAAGTTATACGAAAAAGGTTCACGGGACTACTGTTCACTCATGTTTTAAGTCGTATCATGTTTAGGTCATATGCTTTTCATAATACATAGTTTCAATGCAACTTCACAGAAATGTTTGTCCTAGTGGTTCAATCATTCAACTTTACAAGAAATACTTTTAGAGACTTCAATATCTCTAATTCCCCAGTGACCAAGCCAAAACCTGTATACGATGTTTAGGTATTAGAGGAAAAAAAACTTGAGAAAAACAAGACTCAACTGGAGAGTCCTTCCCTCTGGCAATAAATTATTGTTCATATGAAAGTAATATATATCGTTATGATACCATTGACAGTCATAGTTGGCTACATATACAAAAATAAAAATGATAAAACAAAACAAAACATAAACAAACACTGTCCATGACCACCAATTTTAATGCATGCGGCATGCCTGTATGTGTGAAGGGCGCGCGATGCGACTCGAAAGGTCATGATTCTTTCAAAATACAAGCCTTTACTCGCTTGTCAGTTGGCACAACGGCGACCTAAAATCACTCATTAAACAGAAAACTTAATATGGACTTTGTTTTAATTTCAAGACCACGCGGCAGGTCAGCGTTACGTGATTTAGACGAGAAGGGCTTATTACAAAAATAAAACTGATTACTTTTAACTTGAAAAATGTGTGGCCAGCTCTTACGTTGTCTCAGATTGACTACTCGCGGCGAATTCACAGTTGTTGCCTTTTTGCAGTCAGTGAAAGAATATTGATCCTTCCCAAATAACGCATTTTAAATATTCGGTGAGTAGTTTTTGTATTCTTTTTTCTTCAGCAATGATCTTTGCTTATTTTTCGTGCATTTACGGAAAGATCCGTTAAACCTTTGCCCTTTGAGTGTCTAGGCCGAGCAGCGCTCTATGCAGTGCGGTCTGTCCTCTTTGTCTGCTACGAGGATTTTCACATTTCACGAATTTCCGCATGTGTGTTTGGTTTTGTTGAGTCGCGATGCCTTGAATCATTGATTGCCGTGAAAAGAAACCAAACCACGTTGTTGCGGGTTAAATACGAACGTTCACATTCTGTTGTATTGTTTGTTGCGGTATCGCGACTACAAGCACAGAAACCCAAACCCAAACAGCACTGCAGCTCTCTGGTCTGCTGGGGATTTTTAGGTCAAAATTAAAGATTTACTGATATTGTATCATAGCTAGAGACTGTTGCATCAGTTTTTTGAACGATGAAGCCAAATGTTTAAAAAAAAAATTAGTTGTGTACGTGTAACTTTTTTTTTTCATTTTCTTTCTTTTTTTTAATTAACACCCAGAACAAGACCACTCTGTATACTAATAGTAGCCTTTAAGTATATGTTCGTATTTTGGGCTTTTGTAAACATTTCACTTTAAGATATCTGAGATTAATTTTTTTTTTTAGATTCTTCCTTTGAATTCCATTGATAGAATGTACTGTATCCTAATGCACTTCGCATAAAGCCAGAAATTCAGAGTTTGTAGCATCCAATGATTTGTTGGTGCACATCTATTTGAAAACCGTAGTGCATTGATTAAAACCAAGCTAATCACGTACAATTTTAATGTTGTTTGTTGTTGTTGTCTCAATATTAACTCAATTGGCACAACTGCACGTTACCACCGTAGGAAGCTGTTGGAGGTGCTGGTCTTGTCATTTTGGCTGAGAACAATCTACACTTCGGCCTGCTCACATTGACAAACAGACAGCTGCCCTGCACTGACACCATGGAGTGAGTCACAGTCATCAACACTTTCTTTCCATGTCAAATATTGTGTGTGATTTCTGAATATAAATGATTTAGGAACAGTATTGTTTTCCCTTTGGAAATATACTAATGTTTCTTCCTTCTTATTCCTGCCCTAGTCGTCCTCCCAGCGCTAGTCAGCTGATGGCCGGCAATGTCACAAATAAGACAGACCCACGGTCCCTGAACTCAAGAGTCTTCATCGGGAACTTGAACACTATGCTGGTTACCAAGGCAGATGTTGAAGCCATTTTTAGCAAATACGGCAAGATTGTTGGCTGCTCTGTGCACAAGGGCTTCGCCTTCGTCCAGTACGTCAACGAGAGGAATGCACGGGCAGCTGTAGCAGGAGAGGACGGCCGGATGATTGTTGGACAAGTGCTTGGTGAGGACATTAAAAAGAATCTTAGGCTATCTTATATTTTCCCTCTTAATTGAACAATCACCTTGTCTTTCCATCAGATATTAATTTGGCAGGAGAGCCCAAACCTCACAGGTCAAAAACAACAAAGCGATCGGCCGGAGATATGTACAGGTAAGGAAAACATTTCTTCGTATGTATTTTCACCCATTTGATTGTTTTATTTAAATTAGCCATTGTTTTTTTGCCAAAATCTCTAATCGTTTTCTTAAATCTCTCCAGCAGTAGTTCTACTTTCGAGCTTGATTATGATTTCCAGAGAGATTACTATGACAGGTAAGATCTGCACAAATACTGTGTCAGTGTGGATTTACAAATGTGTGCTGACTTTTTGATCTGTTTGTGTTGTGCAGAATGTATTCATACCCTTCCCGTGTGCCCCCTCCACCACCACCTCCTCTCTCACGGGCTGTGATCCCTTCCAAACGTCCGCGGGTCAGTGTGAGTGGGGGAACCAGCCGCCGCACCAAGTCCAGCTTTTCCACTTCATCCAAGAGCAGCCAACGGATGTCTTCTCGAACCTGTCAGTGCCTTTTTTTTATTATTCTCCCTCAGTATAGGGGTTCATGTTAATTTGTCAGGGACAAATGCATTAAAAATAAACATTGATTGATTTTTGTCTGCATTGTCATTTGTCTGCCTTCCTTTTCTCATTTTACATTTTTGACCTTGGTTGGTTTGTCAGTTTGTACATGCATTAAGGTTTTTTTTTTTTTCTTTCAGTGAAAGCAGATGACCTTCAAACTATTAAGAGAGAGCTTGCTCAAATCAAACACAAGGTTGACTATCTTCTGGAGAGTCTGGACAGGATGGAGAAAGACCACAACAAGAAATCTGGTAACATTCTTCATGATTCCCCCCCCCCCAAGTTTTTGTAGAAGGTTCACCAGACAATCAGTATTCCAAAAAATGTTATAAATTATTAGGGCTGTCAGTTTAACATGTTAACTTAATTAGTTGTGAAAAAATAATGCGATTAAAATATTTTAACGCACTGGCCCCGCCCCCAGACCTGTACGTCATCTTATATTTCATACAGTTGACTGTTGACAAATATGATCAAAGACTATAGAAAGGGACTTTGATTTGATGCAGGGCAACAAATCCATAAATGCAGTCATGCCCTATAATTCAAGATATTTGGGCAAAAATGCTCCTGTATGAGTTTTTGTCTCATATTTATATCATGCGACATTTGTTCCAAATGTGATTTTACACAAGAGTTCAGTAAATAAGAAGGTAGAATTGTCATATTTTAAACACAGTATTGTCTGTTTTTGCTCAGTTTTGCCAACAAAAATATTAGCTATAAAGCCACAACAGAACTGTTGTGCGTCTCTGGGCAACACAGCAGTGATTCTGAATGAATCCGCATTTTGAAGGAATCAGGTTAACCAATGATTCAAAAGCCCATTCATAAAGTGAGCCATTTACTGAATTCCTGAATGAATCAGCCATTTGAACGAATTGAATGAATGAATGACTTATAAGGTGTTTTGAAGTCTGTTGGTAACAAATCCGTTTTGGGTACCAATGACTTCCATTGCATGAATGAAAAAAACTGAGACGTTTCTCAAATTATCTTCTTTTATGTTCCATATTTCATTTTCTAGGCCGTTGTAGCCTAAGGCCCCGTTTACACTTCATTTTAAAACGCATAACTTTTGCTACGGTTATGCATATCGTTTAAACTACTCTGCCGTTTTCAAGGTCGAAAATGGAGACTTGCACGCTGCAGACCCTGTTTTAGTTTGAAAACTTCGGGGTTGCTTTCAGTGTAAACGGACCAAAACGGAGACTTGAAAACGATGGTGTGGCTGCCCACATTTGCACTGTGTATTCTTGATGACTGTGTAAACAATAACATCATGCTCGTTATTGTACCCATAGATATGTATGGGTAGATTCCCCATTTGACCGCTCCAAGCACGCAGACGTGTGTGCCATCTAAATAATAGGGATCTACTTATACATATCTATGGTTGTACTTGCATGAATGATCATGTGACATGCGTTTTCGGTTGAGTAGTGTAAACGGAGATTGTTTCTGAAACGCAGCGGAAACGCCAGTGTAAACGTTGATCGTTTTCATTCTAAAACGCCAATACAATAACGAGCATGATGTTAATATGACTCCATTTAATAACCACTAATAATCAGTAAGGTATTAATAATTATTGCTGCTATGTAAATACCCCGTACAACCTGTTTGCACATTGTTCTTGCACATTCCTTCTTGTATTATTATTTAAGTCTACAGTATACTGTCCTGCACACTTATTTTTTTTGCACATTTTATTTTATATTTTATTTTTATCTCCAGTTTTTTTATTTTTTATATTTATGTTTATTCTTTGTGTTTCTATTGCATATAATTGCACTGTCCATGGAGCGGACCTGACTAACATTTCACTGCTGGTTATACTCTGTATAATTGTGTATGTGACAAATAAAAATCTTGAATCTTGAAAACGCCGTTTTAAAACGAAAACGCACTAATGTAAATGGGGCCTAAATGTGTAATACATTTTATGTTGAATCAAATAAAATATTTCTTTCTAAAGCTACTATTTGTAGCTAATCTTTTGGCGGTATTTTCACATCCAAATGTAGTTTGATTAAATAGATTAATTAATTGACACGTAATTAATGAGATTAAAAATTTTAATCTACTGACAGCCCTTTAAATTATTTAAAACACCATTATGCCAAAACTTGTATAAAACTTATATAAAACTTTTCAAAAAAAAACAACTGACTTTTCAATAGGGCTTACTTTCAGTGATCCTTCAGAAATCATTCTAATATGCTGATGTGGTGTATAAAGTTATAGCTCAAGACAAATATACATTATTACTACCAATTGTTATTTATTGTTTATGCATGTTTTTTTACCCTCAGAGGGGAAGAGTGTGAAGGCAGAAGTGGGTGAGGCTTCCTCCCTTCAGCATTCCAGCAAGAAAGACAGAGAGAGGGAAGAGCAAGAGATAAATGATTCTGAGGAGGAGAGAGATTTGTTGGAAGAGGAGGAGGAGGAAGAGGTATGTGTAAAAAAAAAAAAAAAATCCATGTGCAAAATGATGGCGGTTGTGTTGTAATTAGTGCTGGATACTGCACAGATACACTAACAAGTTTTTTTATGTCCTTCTCAGATTAAAAGTCAGGGAGGAGAGAATGAAGAAGAAGAGGGAGAGGAGGAAGAGGGTGAGCATGAAGAAGGGGAAGATGATGGTGACAGCGTTAATGGTGATGACTCATAGGATGCTTGAAACACCGCGGATATGAGACACGCACTCAAAATTCAGCCCTTTCAGTTCTTTTGAAAGGTTGAAGCCAGTCTTTGAAAGATTTGTCTGTTATGAAGTAGATGCCTGCACTCTTATAATAACTGACACTACAGTTACATCAGTTTCATTTTTAATGTTAGCATGACATCTTTTCAGGCTTTTGAAGTGTCCCTCAACCTTGATGAAGACAAACAAATGTTTTCTGGCACAACAGAAAGCATTACATTCTCCAGTTATTCTTAATCATTCTGACTTGAACCTGAGAGGTTTTTAGTTTTCACTAGCAGAATATCCATTATGTATTCTCAGAAACTGGCCTGTTCCCTGTTTGCCCTGTGTCTTATGGGATTTTTTTTTTTTTTTTTTTTTTTCTGTGAACAAAGATAAAATTTGTATTTTAAAAGGGGGAATCTTGAGTGGCTCCTCTATTTCAGAGAGCCAAGAAGCTTCCAGGAAACATCTATGTTTGTATTTACCTGTCTTTTTTATATTACTCTGTTTCAGAATAATTCTACAGGAAGAGTTCAATAAAATATTAAATTAAATTTTTGTTTTTCAGTTTTGCAAACATCTTATGCAGGCTTTAAAACACTGGCAAATCGTGACTGTCAGTGTTTTTTTTTTTTTTTTTTAAAGATTATGAGGACAGATTGTTTTTAGTTTAGTTTTTAATTCATTTTCATTCATATCACCAATAACATGAATTTGACGTGAAGTATGATTACTATTTTATCGTGTCACACAGTCAGTGCACATTATGAGCTTTAAATTTTCACTGTTTACTATGATGCTTTGCTGGTGTCTGACCACATGGGGCTAAGAATGAAAGTGAAGCCTAATTCAGTGGCATATTTGGTTTAATTAATCCATCCATTTGATATGCTAGAAATATATTTTATGCTTGCATAAAATTCAAGGCATTAATGTTTGCCTACAAACATTACTTCAGACTCTTGTGCTCTCTAGAAGCTTCTGTTCTGCAAGTGAACGTCGCTTTATTGTGCCATCCCAAAGAGGCACAAAATCACTTTCACAGACTTTTAAATTAAATGTTCCCTCCTTGTGGAATGACCTGCCCAACTCAATCCGAGCAGCTAAGTCCTTGGCCATCTTCAAGAATTGGCTACAAAAACATATCTCTTCCATCTTTATTTGACCCTCTAACTCTAGCACTCTCTATTCTAATTCTATTCGTAAAAAAAATGAATAAATAACACTAGCCTTTCTAATCTTTTTGTATTCTATTTGTTTTATTTTTATATATTATACAATTAACAAAAGCAAAAAAGTCCTCTAACACTAGCTTGCTCTGTTCTTTTTCTATCCTGTCCGTTTTCTTTTTTATTTATTATATAATTTAAAAAAAACTTGCTACGTGTACTGTGTTAAGCTGAGACTTGTTATAGCACTTGCATATCATTGCTCTTTTGTTGATTTTGATTGCTTCCATTGTCCTGATATGTAAGTCTCTTTGGATAAAAGTGTCTGCTAAATGGCAATGTAAATATGGAAAGTGCTACTCTCGTTCTTAGAAAAATCATATGTGCTTAGCTCCTTTATTCTTCACCGTGTTTTGTTTAGACTTTAATATATAACTAAAAAAAGCAATGATATCCTTTTCTTTATGCCCCTTATTTACTAAGATGTAGTTCATTTAAACAAGAACAATTAAGTTGCATTACAATAAATGTGTCAAATTGCATCCTGCACTGGATATGAGATACAAAATTCAGACATTCACAAGGGGAAAATCAGAAAACCACCTAAACTGGTGTAACTTGCTGGATCATCATAAACCCAGGTGTTCGCCCAAAGTTGTGTAGAAATTTGGTCACCAATCTCCAATGTGAGGACAACACCATTGCTGGCATTGCCATTGGAGACAGGCTTCCAAGCATGCAGAGAGCACTGGGTTGCACCATTCTTCAAGAGAGTGACTGCCATTGTGGTTCCACCATGAGAATGAGCGTAAAATCTGAAGTAATAGGCTCCTTTGATTGGTGCTGTGAAAACACCTGCAATGCACATGTACAAAGTAGCCACAGAGAATAATATGTGAACAGGATTCTGCGTTTGTCATGATATTCTCTTTACAGAACTTACCAGTGTTTGAGTCATAGGCACCTCCAATATTACTAAAGACTTTTTTGTAGACCAGAGTTTTCGGAGTGTTAGTGGGCCCAGTGTTTCCTGATCCAGATTCCAGAAGTCCAGCTGAAAAGGCAACCTTTTTGGCTGTGAATAAGCGAACAGACTGGTGTGAAATGTGTAATAAAATGAAATATGTAATTTAAAACATGTAAATGGGAACAAAGTATGCCTTTTACTTACATTCATTCTCTTTTTGGAAAGACTCGAGCTTATTTTGTGAATCATGGACTATGGTTTTCAAAGCTGTTCGGAATATACATTGATATGATAATGTTACTAATAATGAAATAATTAGTAACAAATAATTTAATAAACAATTAATTTAAACAGACGCAAGTTGTAATGTCTTTAAAATAGTTCACAAATTGTAACTGTTCTCCTTCCACCTCACCTTCATTCTCACTCAATGCTTTGGCCAGTGTTTCTTCTAATTTTTGTATCCTTTCATCCATGTTTTTCAGTTTCTCGAGCTCAGCAATGATGTTCACATTTGGTGAAAATAAATCTTCTGCAAGTGAAGTCCCAGCACAGAGCAGCAGTAGCATTTGTAACACCGCCATCGTCAGTTGTTTTTCAGGTACACAAATTTCTCCTGTGATTATTCCACAATTAAGCATCGAATTGCAAATGCTGTTACAAATGCTTTGAAACCTTGTATTAAGGTCGCATAAGTTTGTCAACATGTGTACTTTGGACTGATGTTGTAAGGGTTTTGTTTATTTTAGTAATCCATTGGGACAGGTCAGATGTAGAATTGAGTGCACTGAAAGTACATTTTCTCATGCATTAATGGATTATCTATATATTAAAAAAAAAAAAAAAATTAGACATTATTAGATATACTATTAGATATTCTTGATACATTTGGCACATTTTTGTTACTTGTAAGCAGGTAGCCTAAATAGAAAACCCAGAGTGGAGCTGTTAGAAAGCGTTTTGAATGGGATGAAAAAACCCACTTTTTGTGACCCCAGAGAGGTACTTTGACTTGTTGTGCAACTATTTTCGATGGCGCAAAAGAAATGTAGTCTAAATTGATTACTTGTTTAACTGAGCTGTTGTAAAGACGTAAAGTCAAACATGTAAATGGTGCTGTACTGATAAATCTCGCCAGAGCTGTGATTGCCTATGGATATCGTGTAAATATTTGTCAGCTAAAGATATCTGTAATGTTTTGTAATGAATAATAATAATAATAGACATGCGACATGCAGTACATAAATCAGACTCTCACTGTCTTAAAAAAAAAATCACACACCCTGATTTAGCATTTGCTTGCCGTAAAAATGGGCGTGGCCATTTGTAAATTCTATGGGTCTAGCTTCCGGTCTCATCCGCGTCCAGCTATTTTTTAGCTGTACAAAACACTTCGTTTTGCAGCTTGATATTGAAAATTGGTGTGGCTTACCGTATTATTTTAATGTATTATCTTAATTATGAACACACTGGTTTGTAGTGTAAACAGTTTTACCGTTTACTGCACGTTGTTATTCTTCTAGTTATTTTTTTCATTTAGCGGCTAATGAACCGGAAGTCTCGCCCATAGGCTTCAAAATTCTGGTTTGCAGACAGTGCTCTTAGCTTATGTTTTGTTGAGCTGTATTGACAGCAACCTCTGAATATAAATGAAAGACTGTTGTTAACTAACTTCAGTTTTAAAATAAATTAGCCTCAGTGTCTCAATGAGAATTGTCAAAATACTGGTCTGCATTCTGGTGGATAATTAATAAATTAATTAATCAGCTTTGCCAAAACCAAGTCAGAGAGACAGAGCTAATATGTGAAATACTCGAGACGAGTATAATGACAAGAGCTCTGTTCCAGTCTTTAATTTGTAAAACATTCTTCTTACCACTAGATGGTGCCATAATGAAAAAATATGAATACGGATTAGTTTAGTATTCATTAACCAGGTGGTCAAAATCGAGATCTTAAATGTTATCACGGTGATATAATAACATCTCTCCATTTTAATTTTCACATGGTTTACTTATTGTTTAGCATATATTTATTATCCAAAGCCATTTTCATGTAACAGACATGTAAAAGGTTGAGAATTTTTATATAGTGGTGAATGGAAGCTAACAAATATATTTTTGTGTTCCTATTTGCTCCAGTAGTAAAAATCCACAGTATATATGTGTAAATATCCAATCAGTTTATGATTGAGTTCTCGTCCTACATTTTTTTTCTCATTGCATATCATCAGAAATATCATCAGAGACATAAAATAGGTTGGGAACAGGGTTTCATTTTGACTCCAAGTGTTCTGATGTCACATCAAACACCATCACCATTAAATGAAGTATTATGCTAAATGGGCTGATGCTTTGCACAGTCAACACCGGATATGCAGTGACATCCAAGCACTTTCCTTTTACTTACGACCCCCTTTTCATCACATCATCTCTCTCTCAAATGCTCTGCTTTGCCTCATCATTAACCACCAGCTGACGACTAAATAGGCATTAACTCCACAAGTCACTAAATAAAGAGGCCTGAAAGGAAGAGAACACGTAAGATCATGTTACATGATTTTTATTAATAACTCCCTCTCGTCTTTCAATTTGTAAAGTAATCTTGAGCTATTTAGCTAATACGCGCACATATATAATCTTGCACATACACGACGTACTGTAGTGCACTCACAGAGTTTAGGCATGTAGGCCGTAAAAAAAAAAAAATTCTCAGTGCTGATAAACACACTGAGCATGAATGTGGCCGGGCACGTATCATATGCACCATTCTGGGTCAGACAGAAGTGCAAGCCAGAATTGATTGCCCAAAAAGCAAACTGACATCTGTGAAATCCAAGGAGGTGCACCAGCCTCCATGTCGTCCTGGAGTGACCTAGTGCCACATTCTAGCACCAAGGATGAGCCAAGTGCAGCAAATAAGACACCCCCACCCCCCACCCTCTCCACACGTCCGTCTCCATGCTACATCTTGTATTTTTAGCCAAGATCTGAGCTGTGTAACACTTAATATGGCAGAGAATGTCTTCCTGTGTGCCTTAAGATCCCTTCCCTTTCCATCTCATAGCATTTCATTCCTTATAATCTTTCATTCATGCTTCATTTTTTGGTTGTCCCATACACAGACTTTCTGTTGTTTTCTTAAAGGTCATACTAAAAAGTTCTGTATGGTTAACTCTACTTTGCCTTGCTCCAATCTCTAGTCTGGCTCACTCCATGAAGAATTGTGTCTCTTTCTTTTTTGGCAGCTCTCTCTCTCTCTCTCTCTCTCTCTCATATCAGTGTCTCTCTCTCTTTCTCTCTCATGCACTCACCTAATCCCACCCCCTAAAATGCTCTTGACCCTGTTACTCGTCTCTTTTACCCGTGTGTAGGGGTTTCATACAGGGGGCCTCAGGACTTGGTCTTGTCTGTTCTGGGTGGTGGGGATCACAGGTCCTTTCTAATTTAATTTTATGATTTAGTTAGTCAATTTGTTTTAAATTTATTGGAACTACATATTTCCCTTCTTAAGTATTGAATCATGAAGTGGAACCTAGTGTTCCTTGGGTTCCTTCTGACCTTCGGGCAGCTGTCATGGGGGCAGAAAGGTATGGACATCCCTGAGTACGATGGAAAGGACCGCGTTCACGACCTAAATGCCAAGAATTACAAGTCTGTGATGAAGAAATATGACGTGATGGTGGTGTACTACCATGAGCACGTAGGATCCAGCAAAGTCGCCCAGAAACAGTTTCAGATTGAGGAGCTGGCCCTTGAGGTGGGTTTGACTCAGAAATCGGTCAAAGGGGAGGGAGTTGTAACTGTGGGCAAGTTTGATGTTAATGAACATCCTTTACCAAAAGACATCTGTGAAATGTGGAGTGTCATTTAGAGTAGATTATCATATTTGCTGTTGATTTAGCAAAATATGACTTATATGCATAATATAAGCAAATATGCTTGCTACTGATATCACTTATTTAGATAAAGTGTGGCAAACCTGTTTATTTCAAGTCTTAATTCTAGACATATTACTTGTGAGTTTTACACATTGTGCAGTGTTTTAATAAGAGCAGAACATATTTGTACATAAATTCTTGTGAATCAATGTCAAAACCATTTTTATGTTAACTAAAACTGTTTAAAAATAGTTATTATTAATTAAAGCTGAAATAAAATGAAGTACGCCAATAAAGTTAATAGGTTTAACTTGAAGTACTAAAATTACTAAAACTGAAATGAAAAAAATATAAATATTTATTAAATCTAATAAAAATGACATGCATACAACAAAATTATTAAAAAAATATTAACCAAAAAATACAAAAGCCATTTTTAAAATATCAATAAATACTATAATAGCATACAAATAATACTAAAACAACACTGGTTGTGTCTTAATTTAGATTTTGTTTTCTACATCTGAAAAAAATAGCCAGCCACAGGTTAGATAGGATAGACAGCAGGTTCTAAATATAAATGTTACATTTAATCAGAATGCAAAACTATATATTTAGCTAATAGTCAAATGTGTTGCCCCTTGAGCAATGTCAATCAAAGACTCATGAAGCCAGTAGAAAAGTTCATCTTTACAGGAATTAGTGTGCGGCTATTTATAGCATGTAGTATTTTACTTCCGGCACTTTATAGTTCTGCTCTTATGGTTCATGGAAAGTTACATTGATAGTAAACAGAGCTGCATGGAACTTAAATTTGACAAAAATATTGTAATTTGCATTGATGTATCTATTTGTGGGTGGTTGAAACAGTAACTGACTTAGTATTAGCCATAGTTTTTGATTGCTTAACTCTGATAGAGGACAATTACAAATTAATTAATGATATACATCAGATGCTTTGCTCTATATCAGAAGGAAAAGTTCTCCACCAGAGCCAGGGGAATGTGGGGCCTGTTACACCAACCATGAGAACACCCTGGACTATGGCATCTATGTTCAGAAAAGTGCTGATGCACCACACAGTATATTTGCACCCTGAGTATAAGACTGGATGGGTCATTTTTCAAAAGAATTTGTTTTTCTGTATTTATCTCAGTACATTTTCTCTTGGGTTTGTCGACAGGCCCACATGCAAATACCAAAACTACTGTTAAAAAAGAATATGTAACATACTGCAGTGTAGCATTTTGAAGCATCAATACTGATTTTCTGTAACAGTACAGTATGTACAGCCTGAACTACAGGGCCAGGGGCCAAACAGTAACACTGTATTAGATTGCATAAGAAGACAGATATTAGCCAGCTGTTGACAACAGTGTTCTCAACTGTTATTGATCTGAACTGACTTGAGCTAAATAACACGATTGTCTATTAGAGCTGCTTTACAGCAAAATCTGAATTGACTCTATAATTGAGTTATTTTCCTGTATATCTCTATATAAAGTTGCTTCAAATCAATCTGTACTGTATAAGGCGCTATATAAATAAAGGTGACTTGACTTGAAAAAACTCAAATCATCTTATATGACAATTAGATATAGACCCTGGCAACTAACTGAAATAAAATAAGCACTGAAATGACTAAAACTGATCAAGCTAAATAGAAATATTTTCAAAAATCAAAAACTAAATGAAAATATTAAAACAAAAGCTAATTCAATTAATAAATACACAAGCAATCCCAGTCACCCATTACATTAGCATCTTGCTTTAAACTCTCAGCAGGGAGAACTCACTCCATGTGGTCAAAAGGTTACACCATCGTTTAGCCATGCTGTCACCTCCTGCATTCAATAGTGGCCTGTTGTTATTAAGAACTTTGTGTGTGGGCCACAGTGCAATCTTAAAGAAACAACAGATATTGCTATATTGTGTTTGTTGTGTGGGATTACCTAATTTGAGTAACAGTATGTCTAAATGTTTGATGTTATAAAATAAGTGGCATACTGACTGATTTGTGTTGGACATTGTGTTTTTTGGGAGTAGGGCGAGAACATCCAATCGCCCGACCTTTTAGTTTAGTGGATTATTATTAGGCTATTGTTGTTGTTAAAATAAATAAACAATGACAATTTAATAATAATAATACAAAATGGTTATTATTTGTATTATTATTGTTTTTTGTAATTTAATATATGTAGTTAATGTGTTGAGGATTAACATTTGACACTCATACTGATCTAACCAGTTTGTTTAACAGTTTTGTTAACATTATTCAATATAATTTATCAACCATGTATTATGCACAATTTTTTCTTGATAGGCCTATATTATGAGGGTAATGGGTTCTGTAAAAATTTCCTTGTTTAATGGCCCAATAGCTGTGGCTTTTTGCATAAGTGGCTTTGCTCCCTAATACACAGCAGTCCAGCACTGATGTAATGTTACGGGAGTTATAAGAACTTATAACAGCTTGTGTGCTGTGTGGATGCAGGAGGTTCTAGCATGAAATCTGCAGTGTCGGCTGAGAGGACTGAGTGTTGGGCACAGTACTGTACCTGTCAGCGGATCCCAGGAACTTGAACGTCACCACCACCTTGCCAAAATAGTCCTGGTTGGTCTCTTCAGCAGCGCTAATTATAGTCGGCTCTGCTGTCATAGCTGTTTTTTGTGGTACAGGCCGCTGGGATGCTCCATAACAGAAGATCTGCTTTCTGCCCTTATAGAAACACTTTCATTTACACCAACCAGCGCAGGGTGTTCTGGTTAAATTTCCTTTACAAATGTTGGTTAATAATGTGTTGACTTATAAACATTCCTTAGGCCTCTGAGAAACCTAGTTATAGATATGATAGTGTTCTCAGTTCTGTGGTTGGGAAGCCATATTTAGATTTGTCGGTTGTTGTAACTGAATTGCAAACTGATTATTTAGTTATCTTTCATCACATCTCTTGAATATATGCGGAATTGAAAGGTTGTGAAGGTATGACTAAAAGAGATGGAAAGATGCAAAGAGGAAGAAGAAGGGTGTATTACACCGTGGCTGTGTATTGGATTAAACGTCTCCTCCTCCTTCTTCTATCCTGATTCTGATTTGTTATAAGCAAACTCTGTCTAGATTCACTGCAAAAATCCTCTCTTGTTGACTCATGGCTTTTTGGGGGTCCCCTTATATAGCCGTGGTCTATTTGGCCTTAAGCCTTTAGCTGAGTTTAGCCTAAGGTTTGATTAACAGACATACATCCCCCTCTTTTAAAACTAGTGTGTTGCACTAATTCATAGGACTAAACTCATAGGAAAACCATGAGATAACTAAAAAAAAAATCTGTGAAACATTATTCTTTTATAAGACACTAATAAGACTTTTAGCTCTAAATTATTGATGCTAATATTACAAACAAATTGGAAGAACAGCACATTTAAACAATTAAATAGAACACTTGAATAAATAATCAAAATTAATTTAACCAATTTCTAAGCTATATGAGATTCAGCTTGATTTTTCAAGTTGGTTTAATACAATTTAAGTTTAAATTACTTGTACAGGCAGTTTGATTATACATCCACAAAATTAAAATGATCTCATTTATTTTTGTTGTCTTTTTCTGTGCAATTACTGTGAATGAGAACGGAAGGTTTCAAGTTGCACCATGAAAATATCAGAAACATTCATACAATTCATGCACTAAATTCTAAGTTTCGGACTGTAGATGTAATTCATTATTTTAAAAAGTTCTCCTTGGCATGTTAATTAGAGAAATAGCAATTTACGATTCTTCAATCATTATTTTCTGCTAGACATTTACAATGATCCGGTCTGACGGATACATTCTGATTATTGACTTGATTTGGTCACAGCAGTTAATGCATAGATACCTACGAAGATGTCACATAAGGTGCATTACATAAGCTATCTGACATATTGAATTGGCCGAAGTCTTCAGCAGCATCTGAAATGTTAACCATTCCAAGATGGCGGACGTGTTGACATATGTGAACCAGTCAAATGAAAAAGAGGGATCTATGTATAGATATCTATGCGTTAACAGCTCACGTGAGGAGAAAATAATCAGTGAATAATGACGTAAAATTCAGTCTGTTTTTCATACAAAGCTGTCACATGACATCAAAAGACTTGAAATACTGTTTGCATGTGACATTAAAAAGGTTTATGATGTGTTCATACAACCTTTTTTGTTGCAAGCAAGTTACTGACTATTTTAATTTGACAATTAATTTTCTCAAAGTGAGATATGTGTCAGTATGTATAGGAATTGGTTCCTTACAGTGGTAGGAGAAATGGTTGGCTGCACCTGTCACCACGCCAGCACCCTGTTACTCCAGCTCAGCAGGCACATGTAGCGCTGTGATTGGTGGAAGCAGCTGTCCATCATACGGGTCAAGTTTCACACCGATTTAGAAAGTGCAGGGGCAGCGCTCTTGATGACGGCTTTTATGGATGTAAGACTGCAGACAAAACTAACCACAGTTCTTACAGCATAGCCTGAAATATCTGTGCAGGCAGAAAACAAATTTGCTGTCCTTGTCCAACACGCTGTGTTTGTACTCACTTACCAAAACCAGGTTGATAAATACATAATGGTTGTGCTGACAGGACACAAACCCTACTGAGCTTAAAACAAGAAGTCACTTTACCTTAGTGTTTCCAAATAGGAACTGCCCTCTTAAAAGTTATATCATGTGAACTGGGTATATGTAAGGGCACCACTAACATGCATTTAAACATTTAAACTAAATCACACATGCTGTTTAAAGGAGCTGAAGGACATCATTTTTTGTTTTATTTTATTTCTTTGTTACACAGCTTGCTGCACAAGTCCTGGAGGATCTTGATGATGAGGACATCGGAGTCGGCCTACTCGATGAGAAGGCAGACAAAGCTGTTGCAAAGAAATTGGGTACATACATTCAAGAAACACTCAAATATTACCGTAACTGTAATGTGATGTAATCTACTCCATGTAAATATTAATTAAGGGATTAAGTGGAATATTTGTACATTTTTAAACAAAAAATTATCTTTTACACAAAAAAAACAAACAAACCTAAAATATACGTTTTTGTTTTTACAAAACCTTAACCTAAAATGTTGATGTTTATGTAAAAAGCTTCATTTTGTGTATAATCTACTCATTGGAAGATACTGTTGGTGTGTTTTGGTTTGTCTAGTCTGTAAATAAGTCGGGTAGTGGAAGAAATATTATGACATAGGTCAAAGGTCATTTAGACATTTCATTGAATTTAATTGAGTCTGATTGTGTGTTTTCTGGTGAAAATCCTCCAAATTAGTTTTTCCTGTTTCAGGCTTTATTTCATGCTTTATTTATTCCTCTGGTGCAATTGCTTGTTAAACTTTAGGATATCAGCAGAAGAAAAACCATGACCTCTGGTGGACATTTCCCACATGGTTCTCACAGGTTTATTTCCATTTTTGTGCTCTTCAGGTCTGGATGAGGCTGACAGTATCTACATCTTCATTGAGGACGAGGTCATTGAGTACGATGGAGAGCTTGCTGCGGACACACTGGTGGAGTTCCTGTATGATGTACGTGAAAAATAATTTATACCTGGTGCTTATTATGGACTATTTGGTCTGAAATAACTCCTCAGTTTTTTTGTTTTCTTTCACATTTATACTTTACTTCAAGCACTTCTTTTCCCCTCGACTTGTTCTCCTTCTTGCACATGCATGCTTTGTCCTCAGTGTAGGAGACATCTTCTTGTCATTTCCCACCTTCCTAATCAACTTTTTTCACAGGTCATTGAGGATCCAGTTGAGATCATTGACAATGTACGTGAGTTGAAAGGCTTCCATAATATTGAGGAGGACATCAAGCTGGTGGGCTTCTTCAAGGGTCAAAAATCTGAGCGTATGTATCCAAATGGGCCATGCAATGGACTTTTTCCTCATTTAAACTGTTTGAGAAGTTCACCTGTGGTTTTGTGATTTTTAGACTACCATGAATACGAAGACGCAGCAGAGGAGTTTCATCCACACATCAAGTTCTTTGCCACCTTTAGTCCAAAGGTAACTAATGTAAACGTAATTTACTCAACTCTATGTACTAACAGAAATCTAATTGGACCAATTGGATTAATTGGACTTTCTGGTGATATTCAGGTTTTATACCTTATCCTATACCTTATCTTCTCTGGATCTTTTTTATTTATGCTAAAAGGTAAAATGGCAGTAGTTTTACTCTGGCAGCAGAGTTTTAATAAACAAATTAACTTTTTGCTTTCGGCTACTTTTCTAAAACACTGATGTAACAATATTTTATGGGTGTTCATAGTGCGTAAAGGTGATCGTAGCTCCATAATAAGCTGTAGTGTGTAACAATATTTAGACTGCATTCAAATTAAAAGTACATCTGCATGAGTAGTTTTTAAAGCAACACCTTTAATTTTATGCATGTAAATTTACCCTTGAAAAACCCTGAAATTGACAGTTTCTCTATTGATCGAAACTATGCAACCCCTGTTTGCAGGTTGCTAAGAGTCTAGGCTTGAAGTTGAATGAAGTGGATTTCTACGAGCCCTTCATGGATGAACCCGTCGTCATCCCTGGTAAACCCTACAGTGAGAAAGAACTTGTTGAATTCATTGAGGACAATGACAGGTGTGTTGACTGATGTGAAAAATGCTTTAAATTGAGAAATAAAATCATTAGTGAACATTATTGAAAATGTCTCCACAGGCCGACACTGAGGAAAATGCAGCCACACAACATGTATGAGATCTGGGTAAGCCGATGCTGTCTCAGTCAAACAAGTGTTTTTTTTCGGTGCTTGCAAGGCAACACTTGATACTGCTGAAACATTCTGTTTCTCTTCTTTTTTTTTTTTGACAGTTTGCTACAATAAATTCAGCTTGAACCACTTCACATACAGAATCGTTTCAAAGTTTGTTTTGTTGATAATTTCACTCTGCCATTGAGATGAATGGGAATGCTAATGGATAGCTCTCTCCAGGTATTACAGACCTCCTTGATTTAACCGTCTATAATTTAATGCCAAGGGTATATAATGAAAAGTATGGTGATGTACATTGACTTTTTTAAAGCTACACTATGTAACTGTTTGACCTTCCAAACTATGTCTTTACTTTATCCAAATACACTTGGTAAACCTACAATACTGATTTACACTGTCCCGTTGGGACAGATTTCACAGGAAAATTGCATACATACGTCATTAGCCTGTGGGTAGAAGCTGAAGGTTCCTTGTTACGACAAATGAGCCATAGATCATTCAAAACTAAAAAAACAACCAAAAAACACATTATTTATTTGTCCATCTGCTCTGAGGAGATGTGCTGTATCGGGGTTATTATAGTTCATTAAAACTAAAATTAAAACATTTAAAGAAAAACTACTAAAATGACAAGAACACACAAACAAAATTACTAAAACTTAAATTATAAAAATAAAAAATCAAACTACAGGTGCATCTCAAAAAAATAGAATATTGTGAAAAAGTTCATTTTTTTCTGTAACATTTCAAAAACTGAAACTTTCATATATTCTAGATTCATTACATGTAAAATAAAACATTTCAAAAGTTTTTTTGTTTTAATTTTGATGATTAGAGCTTACAGCTCAT
>JAFVLL020018910.1:0-56765 GCA_021397915.2 Tor tambroides
TGTTGATGATATGAGCGTATATATGAATTGTCATTCATATACTGTGAAGCAAATACAAGCACAGTATGAAAATCTTTAGTAACTGATTTACTGTGGTGTTCGACATGAAGGGCCTTGCTTCTCTGATCACACGGAGAAGCATTCGTACTTTGTGTGCTTCGAAATGCTCATTCAATAACAATGACACAGTGTTTGTTTCACTAGCAGGACTTGACGTCTGCTATTCACTGAATGTATTATGAGTCTATGGAAGGGCTTATGGTTCTGATGCCCTATAACTAGCACTTGCATGCTTAACTTCATGACATCATCAGCAAAAGAGGACCTTGGCATGTACATTTATATAGTATGTTCTCTCTTACACATGCACATCAAAATACTACACTGAAAGCTGGTGTGGGATTTACTTTGAAATTCAGAAATTGCTAGAAAATTTCACAAATAATTACAAAGAAACGGCAAGTAACATTGAATTAAATGTGAAATTTTGAAGCAGAAAGACTGAAATAGTATTTTCTTGTAAAACATACTGCAATAATCTTTATTTACAACTTCAAAAAAAAAACTGTGTACATGTGCTGTGTCAGGTTTTATTTCTTGCATATTTAGGCCTATAAAAATATCATCTTCGTTGCATAAGTCTGGTATCCAATAGATGATTGTACATTGCATTATATTATTTCTTAATCAAACCTTTGCCTTGTTTTCCAGTAAAAAAAAAGGATCTAAACATTTTTAAATTAAGATAAATACACTTAAGAGGCAAAATCACATTTATAGTATTAAAGGGGTCATGAAATGGAAAATCAAAATGTTCTTGATATTTACTCAGATAAGAGGTTACTCTACAATAAAATATTGCATAAATATTGAGTTCAGAACTTCTTCACACTTCTTAACATGCGTCTTTGTCATATGTACATCTGAGGTTGCATTTCATGACCATCATGACTGTGATTGGTGTGATATTCAGGGCTCATGTACAGACATTCTTTGTTGCAAAGAGGTGTACTGCTGTTTATGCATTAGTGAATCAAGCCAGTGACTAAACAATCAACTTCACACTGTTGTTATTGTGAAAACCACCTGTTCTCTATATTGTGATGATTTATATACAGAAAGTGATCAAAGAATGTTCTCTTTTTAATTGCAAGATCAGTGCAAGTCTATCAGTGATTTGATTTCTACATTGCATGTATCATGGTTTCCACAAAAATATTAAGCAGCACAACTGTTTTGAACAATGATAATAAACATACACAAGGTCTGCACTCTAAAAATCTCTTTATTAAGGCAGGAGATGAAAGACAAAAGACAAACGTTTTCAGCTTGCTGCCTTCGTCAGTAAAATTACTGTTTATAATATATTTTTGATCAAATAAATGCAGCCTTGGTGAGCATAAGAGACTTCTTTCAAAAGCATTGAAACATCTTATAAACCCCAAAATTTTGAATGGTAGTCTACGTTGATAGACATTTTTCACTAAATGTAGTAAAAAAAAATGTAAAAATTACACACACACATATTCAAGATACACTTACAGAGACAAGTATTGTACATTATATGTGATTACTCAGGTGAATTTATGTTGATTTAAATGTCAAGTGTGTAATTTCCATGCCACTAGAATCAATGGAATGCAATCTTTCTGAGTGGCCTAAATTATCCAGATATAAAAAAAGAAACATTCGCTCACCCAAAGTCTGACATCAGACCTCGCCGTTTCGGAGTTCAAGCACTTTATCATATCCCAAAAATAAAAAAAAACATATGGTGCTAATACACACTGCAGTAATACTACCGAAAAATCATGAAGCTAACCTTTATCTCCATACTAAAACCTCAGTTGGCCAGACAGTGATTAAACTTTTATGAATCATTAAAACAATGTTGTCTGGGATGCCATGAGACTGTAGTGGACACAATGAGTTTTTAAAAGCTTAGCTGAAAGGTGTGCTAGAAAAGAATAGTGCTCATAAATGACTGCTGAGATTTTTCACCTGATATGGAGTGAGGTTGGAGGCTAGGATTTGGAAACAGTACAAGATGGTAATGCCTGTTTATATTTCTTACAAGCCATAAAAGGATTTTATTTTGTTATAAAAATAAAAAAAATAAAAATTATTCAATTAATTTTTTAAAAATTTTAATTATATTTTATATCTTAGGGTTAGGGTTAGAAATTTTTATAAGATATATTTTTATAAAGTTGTCCATAAAATTATCCCCAGCCTTGAAAATGTATTTTGCATTATTTATTTTTTTATTTATTTATAGTCTTAATTTTATTTTCATTTTTAACTATTTTTTGTTTGTTTTTTTCTGATAATTCTTATATATACATTTTTTAACATATATAGTTTTATAAAGCTGGCCGTGAATATTTCCTACAAGCCATGAAAATGTATTTTATCTCTTCTGGGATTCCAACCCTTGACCATGTCATTGCAAAACTTTGTGGAAACAGTTTTTTTTTTTCTTTTTTCTTTTTTTTTTTTTCTTTTACAATTATTTTTCAAACTGCTAGTGGTGCATAAATTACATACGTCATCTTCAAAGGCACAAGACACAACATATAATATAATATGTTTTTTTTTTTTTTTTGCAGTGTGATGCCATTGGGCAGACTGACAAAGATGAAAGAAAAACAATAACGTGTCTTGTGCAAACATGCAGTATATTAAAGGCAGACGGTGAATTCCTAAATGACTTTTCCTCCTGCCTGAGAGAAGACACTGAACCAGATTAGGTGTCTTGAACGTGAACAGTCCACTTTGTGCAAGGGCTGCTGCTTGGACCTGTGTGCTCTGCATGCTTGAGTAAGTGGGCTGTTGGTTGGACCTGTGTTCCCTGTGGAAGAGGGGGTCACAGATTGCAGGCTGGGATGAAAAGAGGCCTCGTGGGACAGATTTACAACAGGGACTTTGTGGTCAAAGGAATTGCTTGAGTATGTCTGAGAGAAAGAGAGAGAGGAAGAGGAGGGGCCGCTGTGCAGCGAGCAAGAGAAAGGGTAGAGATTCCCTCTGTCCTGGTTTCAGACTGACAGTAGGGCCGTAAGGTTGTGTTTTTGTTTTGTCATTCCCGCTCCTTCCCTGTCCTCATTTCCATCCGTTCTTCTCCTGCTCTTCATGCCGCCTTCGTCTTCCCGTGTACGCACGCATGCACACACACACTTGCAAAGAAACAAAGTCCAACTATCCCCCTCCCCATCTAACACACATGGTTCCCATTCCCTTCATACCTCCCTGTGCCATCAGAGCCCAGTTTCCAGGAAAGAGGCTCTTTAATTGAGTTGACTCTTTACTGCTCTTGCAATGTGAGTGAGAGAGAGAGGACACATTTAGACAGGAAGGGGAGGTGCAGAGCGGGAGCTCATGCACAAACTCACACGTTCCTTTACTGTAAGAACTCATTTCCCCCCTCCTAACTGCTCGCTTTCTTTCTGCACCTTCTCCTTCTCCATCCCCTCAATTTTCACTTTGTTTGGGTCAGCGTCTGCTCAATTTTGCTTGTTGCAATGTACACTTACACACAAACCATGCACATTTTAAATGCATTATCGTATTGTCATGCAATATTAGTGCATGTTTGATCGGCCATCAGTGTAGTTTATAAAGACACACAAAAAAAAACTAAATCTGTCACAACATCTGCACACACATGCAAAATACATACATTTTCAAGGCTGGTAATGAATATGTGTTATATCAGAAATATGTAAAAATATAAATAATAAAAGTAATACTATAAAAAAATCATTATCAAGCACCGTAAGATAGATAAATAAATCAATATTTTTATTTATTAAAAAGTTTTATTTATTTATTATCATTTATATTTCTTAAAAAGTTTTTATTTATTAAAATGTTAAAAAAAACTTTTTAATTTTTTACTACCCTAATTTTTTACAGTAATTTTATTTACATTTATAACTCTATTTTTCCCATAATTCGTATATATACATTTTTATAACATAAATGTATAAAATTTTAAATAGCATTTTAAAAATATAAAATATAAATGTAAAAATATTTTAAATATTTATATATAATAAAATAATGAAATATGCATTCTTGAGCCTGAGAAATATTTATGACTGTCTTTATATGAATATATTTTTTTTTTTATAAAAATTGAGATATAAGATTTCTATAAAAATATCATTCAAAACAAATAAATAGAAAACAAAAATAAATAATAAAATAAAATTATTTTTAGGCTTATAAGAAATATGTGTAGTTAGCAATAAATAAATAAATACTTTTTGAAGGCTGTAAGAAACTTACATGGTTGGCTAAGCTTCAGCTGTCAGCTTCATCTTTAAATATGATGTTTAACTGGCAAATTCCCAATGATAAACTACTCTAAGTTTCTGAAATATTTCTAATTTACAAAATAAATATCCTTTTCTAAGCTGTTTACTTTCAGGTTTCAATGATGTTGTGAATCCCAAATTTTCAAAATGGTTTCAGACATATGGACATATACCGTAACTTTAGAAGAGTTTTGGCAAGGGAGAATAAACCTGAAACCAGCGCTACCTGGAACAATGAGTTCTCCTTTGATGGATTTCAAAAGTCTGAGGTTTTAGTGTCAGAAACGAGAGCTGAATAAGTCAGCAAAACATGCAGAAACACGTGAAGATTACGAGAGTGTTAGATACCTACGAACATGTTTCAGGATTTATTATTCATCATATCCCATTCTCCAGAAGCAGCCTGTACCGTATGACCCTGCGTGCAGCTTTATGAAAGATGCAATGACTTCGTGCCAGTTGATCTCAAGACAGGAAGCGCATATCACCCTAAACAACAGAACAGAGAGACTTTCTCACGTTCAGCATCTCTTGATCAGATATCCCTGATTTCCACACCATGCTCAGATTACAGCTGGCTTTTATAAAACACAATAGCGATCGGGGAGTATTTTTCCTATTTTTCTCCAACTTAAGTGGAGAACAGAGACGCAGAGGATGTGATGATCATCAAACGAAGAGGTGAACAGCTAACCTAACTGACAATGTGAGTTTTGGATGGTAAACATGAACAATAAAAAAAAAAAAATCCAACCATGAAGTTCAAACGAAGCCAAGCAACCAAAATGACATATACAGCGAAAAAAACAGAGAGAGAGAGACTGCAGAACGTTCGAAAGATCTAAGCACAGGAAACCAGCGAGATGAGAGAGGTTTCCTGTCTGCTGTGTTGGACAGAGAGAAGGTAACACCTGAAGGTTTGCTACACATTCCTCAAACTTAAATAAACCGCTCTGCAGAGCCACACACAATTGCACAAAGCTGTTTTCGCACAGAGAACAGGTTACATGTAGGCGTATTTTGACTGGAAGAAATCTCACCCGTGCACTGAGAATCGCTCAGAGGACTACTGAAGCTCATGTGAACGGGGAGAGAGATGTCAGAAACAAATGTACAAGAAATAAAGCATTCGTTCTGAGCCAGTCAGATCGCTTGGCTGTTTGCCCTGCTGTGTTTTCACTTCCGTCTCACCTTCTGACCTGTGGTGATGGACTGTCAGCTTACTGGAACACACGCAGTGCCTTTCCAAGGGCGGTGTAGTTCTTTTCGATTTGAACTGATATCTGATATGGTGTTTCTCTTCTCTCTTTACCAAAGACATTCCTATAACAGTGACCACAGCCCACATTTAGAGTTTTAAAGAAAAACTTGGTTTCAACCCTGTTTGAATCCTCACATTTCCTGAAAATGAGATCACAATGTGTTTGAGAGCTCCAGTAGCTGATAGTCAGGCACGTGCACACAGACATCAAAGGGGGCTTGAGCACCTGCCCTTTTTGTTCCTCGAGAGAAAGTGTCCTTTTTTCTGGGGAGGTTTTTTTTTTTTTTTTTTAATAAATGAATATATGTGTATATGTATGCGTGTGTGTTTCTGTTTGCGCACAGCCAGGCAGAGAGCCACAGAAGTAAAGCCCTCCCTCCCTCTCCAGTTGAGTTTGTCTTTGTGTGGTGATGAACAAAAGCTACATGTGCCTCGAATTTACAGCTAATTATCCAAAAGACAAAAGGCAAATATAGTTAATTTGTCTTGCTAACATCCATGAAACATGAGCTACCATGTAATAAGTTAGCTAAAGCTTAGCTAAGGCAATATATCATAGGCATACAGGCTAACTTAATAGAGAAACAACAGCTGAATACAGTAAAATTAAGAAAGTCATCAGAATCGCCACACTGATATGCAAATCAGGCGTTAAGGAATTAAAATGCGCTAATTTCCATACAATTGACACAAGGCATTGCAGATGAATAGGATAAACAAAATAACTAAAGCATATCACGACAGAACTTCCCCAGTTATTAGTTAATGACTTACATCAAGAGTCTTTTCACTTGAAATCTTGTTTAAATATGCAGATAGCTTGTTTTTGTTAATTTAGAAAAAATCTGCAGAAGCAAACAGACGAGGGTAGTAGGCCTGAGTGTGAGGAAATTAAAATAAATTGGTAAGTCAGAAAGTAAATCAGAGTTGTGTTAATATATTTAACCTTTTATTTAGAAAAAAAATTAAGTAAATACGAGAAGTGCCCTTTTTTCCACTTGAGCCCCTGCTCCTCAAAATGTCTGTGCATGTCCCTGCTGATAGTGCTATTTCAGTTTATTCATCGTTCAAAAATGTTGTCCATTTTCTCAAAGTAATAAAAATTTCAGAAATGTGGAATAAATGTGCAGTGTTGGGAAGGTTACTTTGGAAATGTAATAGGTTACAGATTACAAGTTACCCTATCTAAAATGTAATAAGTAGTGTAACTATTTCAGTTACTTTATTAATGTAACTCATTACATTTGATTGCTTATTGATTACTTCTCTAAATTTCTAATGTTTTCAGCTGTTAATCATTTTCAAACAGGGTTACGGTATAGTACTCAACACTGATTACTGTCACTTTCAAAATCCTTCATCACTTGATTATGATAAGCACAGCCACCACAAAATCAGACTTACTTTGAGATCATTCTGAGGTTAAATACAGATTTAAAACCATAACAAGAAATAGTTTAGTAGCTATGATACGGTTTTTGAAATCAAATCTTTGCATATGTCAGAAAATACTGGCATCTAACAATGGCTTGGGAAAAAAAACAGTTAATTTTAAAAAATAAAGCATATACATAAGCCCAAATAGGAAATAAAGTAAGCATGTGTCCTATTCTGTGTCCTAAACTCCTGAAACATTGATGTCTTATATTTTAGAGCAGTCACTGCAGTTTATGAAAGAAATCAATTTATGTGGGTGTGTGGGGGGAAAAAAAATCAGATGTAACACCCTTTGTAATCGTTAACATCGAGTAACTGTAATTTAATTACACTTTTTTTCTCAGTAACCGTAACAGATTACAGTTACATTTATTTTGTAATTAAATTACATAATTTAGTCACATGTATCTAGTTACTTCCCAACACTGTAAATGTGTAATACTTAACCCTAATCCTAGTTAAAGTTAAGTAGTTGTACCTATTTGTCAAAATAGGCTAATACACAAACAATCATGTGTTTTTATGAAAGCTGCACTGGCCCCTGTTCTTCATACTTCAAGGGACAGTTTACCCAAAAATACAATTTTGTCATTATTTACTTATGTTATTCCAGACCCATACAATGTTTTTTTTTTTTTTTCTGTGAAAACACAAAAGGAGAAATTGACAATGGTCTGTCAGTTCAAAGCAAAACATAGTAGTAAACATAGTTTATATGATTCATGCACTATATTCCAAGTCGTTTAAAGTCAGTTGAATGTTTTATAGTCATGTGTACTATTGATATGGTGTTTTGACAGGCATGGCCACTATGAACTGTTGTTAAAAATAATTCTACAAATAGTTTACTTGAGTTCCCCTGAGTTCCAAGGAAAACAAAACAGAAAAAACACAAGAGTGTGTATATATATAAATAACACAGGATTGGACAAACATGAAGCTGAACTATTCCTTTAAGCAGAACTGGAATAAGGGAGATTTCCCTCACATGTATTGCATTATGTTTGCCGAAATCAGCATGTCATTAAACTACCATTATATTTTATAAAGCATAGTAGAAAATCAGAGTTAACTGTTTAATTGTGTCTCCAATTTTCAGCCTTGATGTGTTTTATGATGTTAAGGGTGTTTCAAAAGATGACTCATTATTTGTGTGAATATGACTAAGCACTTATTACCGTCACTTATTGTTGAGTAGGGCTCATGTGTCATCTTGTATATTCAGTGTGTAATTGAAACTTGAGTTCATTCATATGGCATACATACTACATAAAAAAGCAAGAGCATTTGTGCTAATTTTTTTTGCACAGATTTTGTCATTATAAATAAGGAGGACAAAACAACAACACATAAAATTGGTCAACAAGAATGAATTTTTTAATTAATGGGCAATATTTTTTCTATTAAACATCATTCAGTTGAATCAACTAAATAAATTCTCAGTCTGATCGATAATAGCTTAAATAAATATGCAAATTTTAAATAATTTTAGCATTATTTAGTTATTGAAATCATTTAAAATAATTGTCTAACACTTCATACAAGACATTTAATAACAATCATATACAGACAACAACAGGTCACTTCAGTGCTTGCAGATGTGTAGGACACATAAGGCAAGTGAACTGATTTAAATTAAGAAAAATTGACATGTTGGTATTTTAGAATAATATAACTGATCTGTTTCAGCCGTCATAAACAAGAGATTCACTGACCCATTAATGGTGGGAGAGTCTTTGTGCCTTGTTCCATCGAGTCTAATCAATATATGTAGATCCACTGCCAGATTACTAACGCTGCAAACATAAAGCTGACCTCTCACATACATGTGCAAGCAATTCCATACATTCAAGAACATACTCATCCCCATAACTCTTAATGAAGAAAATTAAAAACTGTTTAGAGTAAATGAACCTGTATGGTACTGGAAACATCTGAAATTTGGTACACTGTAGTTTTAACTGTAAAACACTGTAAAATGCTACAGTAAAGACCTGTTAATTGGTTAACTGTAAGTTTCCTTACTAGATCTAACCTTGCATTTCATTTAATTTTATAGTAAAATGCTGTTAAATGTAAAGTTTGTAAAAGAAACCCCATAACTTACATTCCCAGAATTTCTCATATTTGATGGTGTTTTTGTAATTGTGTTTTTTAATAGTTATCAGTTTTATATATATATATATATATATAATGGTTTTATGCTACAACTAATGTTGTTTAATTCATGTTTATTACATTATTTTAGTGTCACATGTGTTACCATGATGGCTTTTTTGTATTTTCGTGTGTGAAAACTTCTATATTTGTGGAAAAGCTACTTGTGAAGCTTTCTCTTTACCTCCGTGGTTGTCAGATAATGTTAATGGTACGAGGGTTTAAGTAGCAGTCTTGGCCTTGCAAATTCAGCAGAAAAGGACTGTTGGATTTTGGACAGTTTTTTTTGTTTTTGGTAAATGACTATTTTAAATGATTATTTTTGTTGTATTTTTACAGAATTATTCATACCATAGCTAATAGTTTTTATTTATTTTATTACTTTTCCCCTCCAACAGGATTATTAAAATACAGTGTATTTTTGTCTTCATTATAGAAAATATATATGTTAACCTCCCATGCTGTCAGCATAAATTATATTTTGTCACATGTTCTTCATTATTGGCTACACACACACACACACACACACACACACACTGTTACTATTCTGATGACTAGAAAAGCATTTTGCTCATTTAAATAATTTCACCATTCCACAGAAATGCACATTTCATTATTTATGACTTACTGCTCTGTTTTCAGTTTCGATTGATTTCTCTGGAAAAATAACAGTGGTTTGGTCATGTGCGGGGGGGTCTTGAAGATCAAGAACATCATCCAGACTTTTCTATGGAATCCTTCAGCCTGTTTAGAGCTGGCCATTGAGAAATACTACAAACTTGATTATTGTGAAATCTGACCTACACAAGAAGGAGCACCATATTTATAAACAAATGGTAATTAATCTATGCAAAACAGAACTCAGAATCCAAAGTGTAGCTATGAACTGCTTAAATCGTTTAGATTCAGTCAGATTTACTGAATAGAATGGGAAATTTGTGTGCTTGTCACTGCATGTGCAACTTAATGTTTTTAAACAATGGAAGAGAAATTCACTCCAATTATTTTATGTTAGTTCATAAAAGCCTATTAAAGCAAAAGATAGTATTGATATACTAATTGGTGTACAGACAATTTCTATAGTACTTCTGCCGAGTTCAGTTCATGGTGCACAGCAGAAATAGGTTGAAACTGTACTGTGCTGCTTTAGCATACAGTATAAAACCAACCTTAAGCCTCAATGAGCTACTTGCACACAGTCTGACCTTTCAAAAATGCATTAGTAGTCTTCTGAAATGCATTAATGAGCAGTCACGGCATGTTTATGATGCATCGGTCTAATTATAGGGCATGCAAGCATGTTATTTCACTCAAACTTGAATGGCTTACTTACCAGAAACTAACCTGGGTGTGACAGATTCTTTGAGCACCATTGAATTGTGACTATATTCATGAAATAATACATTACACAAAGACATGTTAGAGAGAAATCACTCCTGTTGAAACTTTTCAGAAAATCAACATCACAGCAAATGGACCAAGGAAGTGTGTGTCCTCTCCGCAGTTTCCCAATTTCTGTTCCTCTTGTGTGCCGCCCCTGGAAAAGCGATTGCTAGTGTGCCGTCTGCAACACTGACGGAAACGGAACAGCCATTATACAATGTATCTTCCTTCCTGAAAATATTCCAAAATACCACAGCCGCAAAAATAGAAAGCCTGCAAAAACCCAGTATTGTCAATCTACTCGAAAGATACAGAAAACACCAAACTCAACAAAGAAAGACAATTTAAAGCTATAGCATATAAAAGGCACAGATATCACAGTTTAGAAAGATGGAATTGTCATTGTCTGGCAAAGAAAGAGTGCAAGAGTTTCCTCATAGTAGTTCCACCTCTGTAAATCATTGATGAAGTCTGCAGGCTGATTCGTATCATTACTTTTTAACAAAGAAAAACAGTCAATCATCACCAGCAGCATCAGGGGGAACGCTATGAATTCTGCAGCAGTTTATTTACCTTAAAAGTTTAAAGCTAAAGTGTGTAACTTTTTTTAATGTTAAAAAAAGTTGCTTTAAGTGGCTTCTTTTTTGAAATCAACATACATGTTTCCCTGTGAAGTGCAAACAACATCACTCTGTTGAGCTTTGAAACTCAGTTTGTTAAAGCATCCAGAGCAGCCTAAGATAGCAACATTTGCAGAACCAATAGAGTGAGACTGGGGCGGGACCATCTGTTTGTCTGACCAACGGTAGACAGGGGAGTGTCTAAGAAATGTTTGCAATTTTTGCTTTAGCGTTATAATTTAGAAACTTGTAACTCATCTTTAACACCCACTGTTTTCCACAAACTCCTAAAATAATAACCTTCATGAAAAAAAATTTAATTCCTGAACACTTCTTTTTTTTATTAGCTCTCTCTCTTTCTCTCTCTCTTTTAAATGTTTACCATCATTCTCGTCTTCCCCACTTGGCTGTCATCGTGATCTCTATTTTGCTTCACATCCTTCCTCTCATTTTACTCTACCCAATCACAATAAACAAGACCAAAATAAAACTCTTGCCATGTGTTCTTGGAAACACTGATCTCTAACTTTACCTGGTATTCTGCATCTGGTCATTTTCCCAGATATTTTAGAACGAAGTAACAACTGTTTTTGATCGTTCCCTGTGGGGTGGGAGGTCAGGATGAGATCAGCTTGGATTTGATTCATCGTGAATGACTTGATCTGGTAAACTGGGCCAGTTTTCCAAAGCATGGAAAGCACTACGTGAACCTCATGCTGATGTGTCACGTTAGGACAAACAGAATCCCGCAAATCCTGCAATTGTCTGCTTTTGTGAGTGTGTGTGCATTGGCAACGAGAAACATCTGACTGGTCTGAATTACCAGAAATATGGTGAAATCCTGGCCCCAGGGAGACCCATGGCACACTTACTCGAACACTCCTTTTTCTCCTGTAGTGACAACAGACGGTCAGCTATTAAACAGCTATGCTGCACAAATCCAAAATGACTGCCCTGTGGTGTGCTTTCTCCAGTACATTCTTTAATACATTCTCCAATGCTTAATAAATCAAATAAAGAAAAATAATTATTATTGTTATTTTTTATTATAAATAACATTATTGCTAGATGTTTAATAATAGATACAGTCAATTTGTATTTATTAAAATGTATTTTTCTAATTATCATCATCATTCATTAAAAATATAATAAATAATAATTAAAATGTGTTTATTACAAGTTGCTTATGAAAATATATTAAATACAAATATTTTCAATAATAATAATAATAATAATAATAAAACATTATTGCTAGATGTTTAATAATGGTGATGAAAAATTATTTATTAATTTAATAAATTAATTTTTATTATTATCATAAAATATAATAAAAACTAATATAATTAATCAAATAATAATATTAATAATAATAATTATTATTATTATTATACAATCATTTAAATGTTCTTATTGCAAATTATTTATTAAAATATATTAAATAAAGAATAATAATTATTGTTTTTATTTTTATTTTTAGTAGTAATAATAACAAAACATTATTGCTTGATGTTTAATAATATTGAAAGTCAATTAAAATATATTGCTTAAAAAGTATTTATTAAAATGTATTATTATTATTGTCAAAAAATAAATAAATCACCAATTATAATAAATAATAATAATAATAATAAAATTGATTACAAATTATTACAATATAATAAGTAATAACTATTATTATTATTATTATTATTATTATTATTATTAATAATAATAATAATAATAATAATACAATCATTTAAAATGTATTCATGGCCAATCGTTTATTAAAATATATTAAATAAAGAATAATAATTATTATTATTGTTGTTATTATTATGTTTAGTAATAATAATAAAAACATTATTTAAAATATCAACATCAATTAAAATATATTTCTTAAAAATATTTATTAAAATTTATTCTTATTATTAACATTGTCAAAAAATAAATAAATCACCAATAATAATAATAATAATAATAATAATAAAACTGATTACAAATTATTACAATATACTACTACTACTACTACTAATAATAATAATTAGATGAATAATTCAACAGGGTTGAGACTGAAGACTCAACAGGGCAATTACTTTGGCTTGCCAGTGTAAGCCAGTCAAATTCTTCCACACCACGCTCGGTAAATCATTTCTTTCTGAACTTTGTGCATGAGGCAGTGTCACACTGGAACAAAAATGGTTCCATTCTTCTGTAAATGTTTGTCTAGGGAGACTGCATGGCTGCATGCTTGATTTTATGCACCTGTTGGTAAAGGGTGTAGCTGCAATAGTCAAAAATAGTCACCAACACCTCACCACAATCACGCCATTTTAATGAGACTTAGGTCAAACATCTTGGCACCATCACAGAAAGCCAGCGTCCTCTATACTTTCCTCACACATAAGTTCAGAGAGACTAAACTGTGCAAATTAAGCATAATGCTCTCTGCATAAAAATACAGGCCAAATTCCACAAGGAGCTGTGATGACTGTAACAGGCCAGTAGGTCTGAAGAGTTGCATTTTCTCTGTGACGCCACGGCGGGGGCAGCCAATAACAGCTGCTCCATTCTTTTAAAAACATTGATCTTACAGCACTGAGTCCATTTATCCGGGAACATATGCAAACGCTCCAAAACAACACAGCTGTTTCCATCACAACGGCAGGGCTGGGGCAAAAGGGACAAATGAGTTCTATTTTATGTAGGCTGAGATTTCTTAACACACAGTTTAAAAAAAAAGAGCAAGCAAATTGCTTTGTTTACTTAACATTTTATTTCAAAAGCACACATGGCATAACTTTTCCCCGAAAAACGAGTTGCTGGAAAATTACTGCATTACAGCATGTTGAGATGTATGTTGCAACATTTATGAGCTCTAAGCAGCTCATATCAGATTTTTAAGAGCAAAACTCTAAATTCCTCTTTAGGTTGTTAGAATTAATAGAGATGATGTCACAAAAACACACATACAAATGGCCATATAAACAATGCGTTATCAAAATGCTTGGCAAAAGCTTATTTCAATTATATCAAAGTACATATTTTAGTCCAAAGGGCTTAGATTATTGATAGTCTTTATTTTATTTCCCAACAAAGCTAAATGCAATCATTTCCATTATAATGCAAAGTTGTAAGTGAAAGTAATGCATTTTCAATGAGATGTCAGACTTTTGGACCCCACTTGTTTTTCAGCAATTTATGCTGAGATATAATGGATACAAGTTCAAGTACATCAAGAAAGAATATAGATTATTATAGAAAGTTTAGTCATAAATGATAAAGTTCAAAGTAAATATCAGAACAGCCCATTGTTACTAAGCATACACTCTTCAATCCTCCAGGGCTTTTTTTTTTTAAAATTAGCAACAGTAAGTCAGGAGAGAATATGGTACGTCATTTCTTTGATGATTGGCTTCACATTTTTTGACCCCAGTTCAGAGTGGAGCTGAGGACTCACAACAAGAACAGGAAAGGAGAGAAGTTGAAAGATTAACTGAAGAGAAAAATACAGAAAAAAAGAGAAGGGGGCGCAGAAGGGGTTTTAATAGCGATGATGTTAACAATGGCAAACGTGAAGGTTTTCTCTGACTCATTCTCACACATGTGGTCCAGAAGTCCCAGACGGAGCTTTGGACTCCACTGAAGTTTCATTGAGAGACACTGGTTTGTGGAGATCATATCTAAACCACCAGAAAGAAAGAAACCTCAGAAACTTACTGTAAATGTGGGAGATTTTAGCAGACCACCCACTGAGACTCACAGAATGAATGATAAACCTTTGATGGTTACAGTAAGTAGAAATGCGCACACACAGGCAAACAAAAGACAGAAAGGAACCCAGAATGGACGAAATCCGCTGTGGATGCCGGCGTCTTCCTTTAGATAAAATGGATTTAGCAACTTTTGATTTCCAGGACAGTTCACACAGGCCATGAGACAGACAGAGAGAGATGTGAGTCACCCTCAGGAACAGATGTGTCCTCTCACGCCACCCGTTTCCATCATCAGCGCTCATCCTGACTCAAACTTTAACCTTTGGAAGCTTATTTACATTATGGAATAAAAAAAATAAAAATTCATACTTTTTCTGTCAGTTCCGAGTTTATATCTCACAATTCTGCCTTTTTTTTTTTTTTTTTTTAACAATTGCGAGATATAAACTCAGAATCTTTTACAACTTTCAATTGTGAGATATAAACTCACAAATGCAAGAAAAAAACTTTCCTACCGTAAATTCAGAGAACAGTCATAATTGTGACATGTAAACAATTACGAGTTTACAACTTGCAGTTGTGAGATATAAACTCACAAATGCAAGAAAAAACTCATAAGATGTAAACTCATAATACTGAGGAAAAAAGTAAGAACTGTGAGATGTAAACTCTGAATTCAGAGGAAAAAATGTCAAAATTGTGAGAGCTAAAATTAGAATCTTTTACAACTTTCAACTGTTAGATATATACTTACGAATGCAAGGAAAAACTCATAAGATGTAAACACAACAGTGAGGAAAAAAACAAGAATTTTGAGATGCGAACTCAGAATTCTGAGGAAAAAAGTCAGAATTGTGACATGTAAACAATTACGAGTTTACAACTTGCAATTGTGACATATTAACTCAAAAATGCAAGAAAAACTAAAATTTAAACTCAGAATTTTGAGGAAAAAACTCCTGTGAGATGTAAACTGAATTCAGAGAAAAAAAGTCAAAATTGTGAGAGGTAAACTCAGAATCCTTTACAACTTGCAATTGTGAGATATAAACTCACAAACGCAAAAAAAACTGGTAACACTTTACAATAAGGTTGTATCAATTAACGCTAATGCATTAGTTAACATGAATTAACAATGAACAAGGCATCTGTTCAGTATTACTTAATCTTTGTTCATGTTAACTTATTCATATACTTAGTTAATCCATTAGTTAACATGAACTAACAATGAACAACTCCACTGTTCAGGATTTGCGACTTTTTATCTCATAATTATGACTTTTTCTTGAGATTATATTTTATGTAATTGTTGTCACGTCACAATTTTGACTTTTTTCCTCAGAGTTTGCATCTCACAATTCATGAGTTTTTTCCCTCAATATTGTGAGTTTACATCTGATAGTTGAGTTTTTTTGGTAACACTTTACAATAAGGTTGTATTAATTAATGTTAGTTAATAGTTAACATGAACAATGAACAACTCCACTGTTCAGGATTACTGAATGTTTTGTTAATGTTAACTTATACATTTACTAATGGATCTCTTTATTTTAACAGATTAATTAGTTAACATTGTGGTTAATGCATTAGTCAACATGAACTAAAAATGAACAATGCATCTGTTCAGCATTACTTAATCTTTGCTCATCTTAACTTATTCATATACTAATGTGTTAGTTCGTGCTTTAGGTAACATGAACTAACAATGAACTATGCCTGTAAATAGCTTTATTTAATAAGCTTTATTTAATTATACTACATACAGTATATACACATAAGTTTATGTAGCAGCTAACACACACAATGGATAAACAATACTAACTCCCCATTTGGGCACTGATTTGAGCTATTGGTAAACTTGGAATCCATCTAAACATCAACAGATAATGTTTCTCATGTTTGTAGACTGTTTATTAACATGACTTCCCACTAACTAAGTATTTACTAAGGGAATTTGTGAACCTTATTGTAAAGTGTACACTAGTCCAACATTAACTAACATTTAGCTAACATTTGTAGACTGTTTATTAACATGACTTACCAAAGTATTTACTAAGGCAGTGGTCCCCAACCACGTTCCTGGAGGCCCCTTAACACTGCACATTTTGCATCTCTCCTTTGTCTGACACACCCATTTCAGGTCTTGGAGTCTGCTAATGAGCTGATGATCTGAATCAGGTGTGTTTGATTAGGGAGACATGGAAAACATGCACTGTTGGGGGGCCTCCAGGAACGTGGTTGGGAACCACTGTACAAAGGGAATTTGTGAACCTTATTGTAAAGCAGGGATCCTCAAATCTGGCCCACTAGATCCACTTTCTTGAAGAGTTTAGCACTAACCCTACATAGCAAAATCCCCAGTGTTAATTTAACACTCTGAGTGCGGACTTACTGACTCATATAAACACTGAAGCAGTGTTAAAGTTAATGAGATAATTAGGTGATTAATTGAGTGATGATTGACCATTATTGAAGACACCTGATGTTAACAAGCAGAATCACAAAATCAAAATTTGTATGTCACCATTTTAGTGGTCAGTGTTTATATTAGTTGGGATCTTGACCCTTGACTTTTTAATTTTAAATTTTATTTGACTGCTGTAACTGAGTTATAACAGCCAGACAAACCAAGAGAAAAAATCATCAGATGGTGATGATTATGTTTTAACATAATCATTATTTGACCTGAATCACTGAACTTATTTAGAATCTAATCTCTGAGTTATATTATCTTTATTGATTACAACAGCCTTGTGATTCCACAGCAACAGATCCTGTATTTTCTACACATTTTGTAAGGGTTTCTTGCAAGCAGTTCTGATTAAAAAAAACAGTCTTTCTTTTAGACAGACATCAAGAATCAGCGTATGAACCTCAACAATGGTGACAAACAGCATATTCAGATAAACAGATCAGCTCTGAACATCACAAAACAAGCTACTAAAAAGTCACATAAAAACAGCAAAAATAAAAGAATATAGTAAGAATAAAATAAGTTACAAAGACAATTCAGCTCATAATTTATTGATGCTGCAATGCAAGATGGGAGCCAAGGATGAGTTTTTATTGGCTACAACATGCTTTTTTGATGGTCACCATTGTTGTGATTCTCACGCTGATTCTTGGTGTCTGTGTGTCTAAATTAAAGATTTTTTTTAATAAATTTTTTTAATATTGAAGTAACTTTTAAAAACATCTGTCTGACTATGCCGAAAATGCCAGATCTTGTATTTTTTACACTGATGTAATCAATAAAGAAAACCTAACTCAGGTGTTCAGGTCACTACACGATGATTAGTTCAAAACATAATCAACACCACAGGATCACTTTTTCTTTGGTTTGTCTGGCTGTTATAACTCAGTTACAGCAGCCAAACAAAATCTAACATTAAAAATATAAGGGTCAAGATCCCAACTAATGCAAACACTGACCACTAAAATGGTGACATACAAATTTTGATTTTCTCCTTTGGTGATTCTGCTTGTTAACATCAGGTGTCTTCAATAATGGTCAATCATCACTCAATTAATCACCTAATTATCTCATTAACTTTAACACTGCTTCAGTGTTTATATGAGTCCAGTGAGTCCACACTCAGAGTGTTAAATTAACACTGGGGATTTTGCTGTGTAATCAAACACACCTGAGCATGCTAATCAATGACTTCAAGATCATTAGAAAATCACAGGTAGGTGAGTTTGATCAAGGTTGGAGCTAAACTCTGCAGTGCATTGGCCCTCCAGGGCAAGATTTGAGGAACCCTGTTGTAAAGTGTACACTAGTCCAACATGAACTAATGTTTAACTAACATTTGTAGACTGTTTATTAACATGACCTACCACTAACAAAGTATTTATTAAGATAATTTGTGCACCTTATTGTAAAGTGTACACTAGTCCAACATTAACATTTAACTAACATTTGTAGACTGATTATTAACATGACTTTCCACTAACAAAGTATATACTAAGGGAATTTGTGAACCTTATTGTAAAGTGTACGCTAGTTCAACATTAACTAACATTTGTGGGTTAATAACAAAGCAGTCATTATTGATTTTACTGGACCTTAAATGAGTGAAAGCCATTCATGCATCACTTAGATTTTCAGAAACTTTATTACATATTATATTATTACATAATTGTGGTATACATTATATACATTTATATTATATAATTAATTCATGAAATAAATAAACAAACTTAAAGAAGAAGAGGTGTTTCTTCTAACATTAACTGGAAGTGAGCAAGCATGGTCAGCTGGACAAATAGTTGGTAATCACCTTTGCGTTTTAAAGCTGCTATTTTCGATGACTGTCATTGAAAAGTCTTACAAGAGTACCATTTCCATCCTGCTTTCCTCCAAGCCAGTAAATCCATTCTATCAGGTGGTGTTTAGTAGGCCCAGTCCGTCCTGTTCCCGCGGGCGATTTTGCCGCCGAACCCCGTGAGAACAAATGTGCACGCGCTCGATAAATTGTCACGTGGAACGAAACAATTAACAATCAGAAAACGAGCTGACGGAAGACGGAAGTATTACACCTCCAGCTCGCGCTGTAACATATAAAGTTCATGTTCGCACAGTCTCCACGACTTAATCCAAACATTTTTCTTTTTTTAACCCCGCGAACTTTCGGTAAATAAAAGATATCCAACTATTATTATAGCCATTTCTTCTTGCACGTCGTCCGCCATTTGTTTACTCTAAGGTCACGTTTGTCAGTGCGAGATTTCCCGCGTTTACAGTCGTGATCTGTTAGTGTATTGTATGCTGTCACATGTGAACAAAACTGTTAAATCTATTTTTTGTTTGTTTGTCTGTTTATTATTTGTGAGTGGTATGCCTAAATCATGTTAATAAACAGTCTACAAATATTATTAACAAATCAGTTAGTGTTGGGCTAGTGTACAATAAGGTTCACAAATTCCCTTAGTAAATACTTAGTGGTAAGTCATGTTAATAAACAGTCTACAAACATGAGAAACATTATCCGTTGATGTTTAGATGGTTTCCAAGTTTACCAATAGCCCCAATCAGTGCCCAAATGGGGAGTTAGTATTGTTTATCCATTCTGTGTGTTAGCTGCTACATAAACTTATGTGTATATACTGTATGTAGTATAATTAAATAAAGATTATTAAATAAAGCTATTTACAGGCATAGTTCATTGTTAGTTCATGTTAACTAAAGCACAAACTAACACATTAGTATATGAATAAGTTAACATGAACAAAGATTAAGTAATACTGAACAGATGCATTGTTAATTTTTAGTTCATGTTAACTAATGCATTAACCACAATGTTAACTAATTAATCTGTTAATGTAAAGAGATGCATTAGTAAATGTAAAAGTTAACATTAACAAAACATTAAGTAATCCTGAACAGTGGAGTTGTTCATTGTTCATGCTAACTATTAACTAACATTAATTAATACAACCTTATTGTAAAGTGTTACCAAAAAACTCAACTATCAGATGTAAACTCACAATATTGAGGGAAAAAACTCATGAATTGTGAGATGCAAACTCTGAGGAAAAAAGTCAAAATTGTGACATGTGACAACAATTACATAAAATATAATCTCAAGAAAAAGTCATAATTATGAGATAAAAAGTCACAATTACCTTTTTTTTTTTTTTTTTTTTTTTATTAGCCCCACTATGATTTTGACATGTTTGTGTGTATGCATAAATGGGTAAACTGGTCAAAACGAAGTACATTCACATCTTCATGCTATTTAAATCTGCATTGGCAAACAGGAAGACTAATTATATGTCATTTGTACTATACAGGAAGCATTTTTAAAAAGATAAAGCAAAGCAAGTTAAAATACAATATGGCTATGGGACAAAGGTCTGTAAACAGGCCAAAACCCAGTCAAGTTAAGAGACACTGATGTTGTACAAAAAACCTAATGGCTAACTGCACTGCACGAGTCTGCAAATCAGAGACCCTATAATAGTCATAGATTATTTTTATTTAAATCTGGAAATAAACAAAGTTTCGGAATTTAAAACAAATTAAAACTAAGAAATAAAGACAAACTGTATTTTAAAATTACGCATCATTTCTAGACCACCTGACTCAAATTAGCCTTTGGAGATGTCATTTTCATGCAGGTTCACTTACTTTTTCCAGCCTGCGCTGTGAATAATTTGTCAATATCCTAAATACAAATTTGAAACGTCTGTGCCTTATAAGTTCAATCAGATTGTTTTGTCTACAACTGTGAGTTAGGTGTAGACCAGGCCACATTATATGAGTACTGTAATCAGTGAAGAAATGCAATTAATTCCATAAGGTTCACAAATGTTTTCTTGCAACTGTAAATATGTGATCATGTGAACTCTTTGTACAGATGCTCAGATGTTCTTGACATAAATGTTTTCAAGTGATGTTAAAGAAAAAGACATTCAGAATTTGTCCTTTCTAGACTGTTCATTCACACATATTCCAGTCCAGTGACCTCCGCGAATCCTCATGCATTGTTCCTGTGGTCATTTGTATTACTGGCCATCAGTCATGTGTGGTGATTGCTTCATCTGCAATCTGTTGAAATGGAGTCTGGGGTCAAGGCTACCCGCAGGATTGGCTCACTGCTGTCCAGAATGAGACTCCATGTTTACTCAAGGGGTGAAGGGTTGGTTCAGCTGGCAAAATATGCTTTGTTTTTCAATCACACAGCAGTTACATCCAGGAAAGCGTTTGAAAACACACACGCCCTATTTTCCATCAATGTGCCTCAAAAGCAGATAACAGCAACTGAATCTCGCACTGACTGATATTGACTAATAAAATCAGTTGCAAACTTCAGTGACTAAGCTATATGCATTTCCTGTGGACTGTTGAAATTTTGGAAATAAATTACTCAATGTTTTTAAAAGGAAATGAAGCAGCTGAAAATGTTACATTTCTTGTAATGAAGACAGTTACATTGTTTTGTGTCAATATTTTGGAGCAAAATGACAGGAGGATCCAGTTCCTGCACTTTAAAAATAAAGTTTCTTCAGTGGTGTAGGTTTGGCAAATAACCCTTTTTTATTTTATTTTATTTTATTTTTGTAAAGGGGTTTTGAGTTGGCCATATGGTTCTGTGGATATTAAAAATGTTAATTAATAATAATAATAATAATAATAATAATAAAAAAGGAATACTAAATGCAAATACAATGCAACTAACCACATGCACAGTTGGGACAGCAAATTTTTAGTTTTTGATGTCAAAAGTTGCATGTCAAATAAAACTCTACAGTATTTTGGAAAAAAATCATCACTCACTTAGTGGACAGTGAATTAGACAAATGTCAACATAGACAGGTGATCATCTTTATACACCCTCATCTTGAAAAACCGCAAACATTCTAAATAATATAACGGAAAATATGACCCTGACTAAATAAAATATGTATTCACTTTCTCTAAGGATAAACATGGTTTGTGTCAACCACAATGTGTTTTATACTGTGTATTATTGGCTGCCAAGAGCATAAAACCATTGAAATTCAAGAGACGTTTAGGAAAAACAGTCAATTTTCTATTCAGCCCATGTCTTATTAATAAGTTTTACATACTGCTGGGCCTATGCAACTACTGGTCATTTTAATGCATTTAAAGGAGAAACCAGTTTAAAACCACTGCTGTAAATTACCAGTACATAATCGGTTTTCCAAAATACTAGAGAATTAAAAGTCTTCACAGGACTTCAAAAGGTTCCCCATAATGGCATAAGTCTGTAAAACCCTTTTTGGTTTCAAATTGGAAACTTTATTTTTAAGAAGGCACAAAATAAAAGTCCCTTGATTACTTTCTCTGCTTACAGGCCACAAATTAAACCAGACCAAGAATTTAACAAAGTTAGTCTCCGAACTTTCTATTGTTTAGTCTAAAGAAAGGCTTTAACATAGTCAGATTGAAGAACTGTTTATCTGTGGTATTTTGTGGCTCTCCTCAACCATCAGCCGTCGTTTGATGGTTGGCAGTCTCTTGGGTGTGAGTTTTCTCAGTGTACGTGGTTATATCAAGCAGGCGTACGTGTGTGCGTGAGTGGAAGTTACCACACAGGGGTGATGTTGGGAGATGTCCAAACAAGTTCAGCTCATTGAAGAAATTATTTTCCGTCAGTGAGCGAAATGACGCATACACCCCATTAGTAAGATCTCCTTCCTCCAACCACAAAATGTGCCTGAAACAAGACATGTTCTGATACAAATCATCAATTCATCATCGCAAAGAGGAACCTTCAAAACCTCTCTCAGTCCTTCACATATCTTCCATATCTCTCATAATTCATGTTAATGGAAGCATGACTAAGAATGTTTTTTATAACATTTCCCCATTTTTGGTTTCAGATGGTCTAAGAAGTTACACCAGCTATTGAGCTGATAAACAAAGCTCTGAAGAGGAAATGAAAGATGTTGCCATCATTACAATAGGTGACTTGCTGAGTGGGTGAATTATGTCTGCTATTACCTTTCATTCGCTTTGGTTCCAATCACATGGTGACATATTGGTAAATAAAGTGTTCGGCGTGTTGCGCTGTGAGCAGCACCAAAAGTGCTTCAGTGTATGAAAGAGTCTCTTTTTTTATTGTCTGATGACTAACAGTGGAATCTGGGCTCAAGCTCTTGTGTGAGCAATGGCAATATTTCCCACTTCCCCCTGCGTTTACTATGACGCATTCTTGATAGTCAGTGTTTATTCGGTCGTTTTTCAGACTTAAACAAAGATGTTCATAGTTTGAAATAGAGGCAATCAATATAAATAAAATCCTCATTGCTTTCACATTGACTGAGGTGTGTGAAGATCTTTTCAGAATGAGAGATGTTCGAGGGAAAGCCTCCATTCTGGATCATGCCAAATAAGTGACCAAGAATCATGACTCATGACTTCCCTGCACTGCAAACTTTGGCAAACTCTTTTCTCATTACAAATACCTCAGTGGACAAGAGCACATCTTTCCTTACTCTGTTTTATAACAGCCAAATATTTTACGTTCCCTGAAAGCATCAAGTGTAAAAGTCAGAAAACATTTCTGAATGGCAGGCCACAGTGAATTGCTCAAAAAAAAAAAAAAACTGTAAAATGAAATCTTCCATTTTATAATGTTTGTGTTTTATAGTGTTTGAGTTAAGTTTAAGTTAAGTTCATATAGTTCAAACAGTACAGCATTGCACCGCTGACACCAAAGGTCATGACTCCCAGGGACTCAATGCAAGTCACTTTAGATAAAATTGTATGCAAAAAGAATAAATATAATAAAATATTATATCTAAAAATGTACTACAGTAAAATAAAAATATAATTAAATAACATAATTAATATGAAATCAAGTTTCTGTCATTGGTCAAAAACCAAATAGCCCTCTCAGCATATGAATTATGCATCACAACCAAAGAAATTTTGGCATTTTAAAACAATTATAAAAATCTAATAAATGAATTAATGTAAATGCACAGGTAATATTCAGAAGAAAAAAATGTTATTAATTTTTTACATTTTAAATTAAATTTGTCAAATTGCTGTTTGCCACCACAGCTAGCTAAACAAAAAACTAAAGGTTTTGTGATATGGAAAACTATATTAATGTGATTCATAATCACAATGACAGTTCTACAGCACAAAACAGACTGCAAAAGAATGCATGTGAGCAACATTGTCATTATGGTTACCTCTTTTGGTGAACACAACTTGTTCATTAGCGCCCATTTGGTCTCAGGTAAAAATACACACTCTTGACTTTACTACCATTACTGAAACCTTACCTGCAGTGCCTACAGAAACCTATACATACCTGAAGGTATCGTTCATAAAATATTACGAATAGCGTATGTATGAATAAAAAGAATATGTACTAAGATCCTCCCAACCTTTTGTTGTAAGATCTGACCCCCCTCCCGTCCCAAACTCATGCTATTGGTTGAGCCGATGTTGCTGTGTGGGGCCACTCAAACAAACAGAGCGATGTTTTAATAGCACCACAGAGCCACAGTGTTTACACTTTTCAGGGAAATCAGCCTACAAATGGCTTATTTATAGTTGTCTCTGCATATTCAACTGGGATAGGAGAGAAAAAGTATTTTAACATTGGGAAAAAAAATGACACTCATCACCTTTAACTGGGTCACTGTGACATTTCCAGTAAGTGAGCATTTGCACACAAATGACAGTTCCATCTTGAAGCTCTTCACATCCTCTCGCTAATGATGATTCCTAGGTTGCGCACATTGTTTTTGCAAATAGTTTTGGCATTAACAGACTGTGAATAACAAATTAGAAATCTGCTTCTGTTTTTGAGTCTTCTCTCAACCTTTCTAACTGCCGAATTAGAAATCTCATTTTGAAGAAAAAATATGTAAACAGCTCCATTCCATTGTTCTATCAATTTCACAAAAGACAACAGATGCTCACAGCAAAGCAATGTGCTATTGATGTGCAAAATATGTGAAAAAAACAACACGCACTTTGTATACACATGTCGAACCACCACGAGCATGAATATTATAATCGTGTGAGTGCTGTCAAAACAAAGGGCCCTCAGCAGTTCCAGTAACCCCTCTTTGTGGGCCCGATCTGAGGTAATTCCATTATGGCCTGATAAAGCCAGGGGCATTCCAGGAACCAGAGGCTTTTCAGCCACATTCCTCCTCTGAGCATCTGCGTCTGACTGACTGCCTCTACTTTGCAACACGCTTCAAAACAGAAGAACTGGAGAACTCCAAAACAACAAGTCCTTTCAGATATCCTGTAATTCTCGTAAAAGAGCATCAGATATTGCATGGCGTTTTGAATGTTGCCTCTTGTCGCAACATGAATGATGGGTTATCTGACTGGCTTGTGCAACTATGAGCTGGAGATGATTTGTTCAAAGGAATCTTGGGTAGTGGAATGGGGTGAATGCGGTGAAACGGCGTAATAAAGTGCCACCGTACAGCTCCACATGTTGTTTTCTTCAGAATTTAATTACCTTAGACTATGCAGGACTTTAAAAGAAGCACAATGTCTGCCAGTTCATGCATTTTCTCTGACCTACAGCTTTAGGGCATACATACCTTCATATTAACAAATTCTTATTAAACAAATAGTCCAGCCAAAAAAATTCATCATTTACTGTACTCACCTTCATGCTTCATGTCACTGCAAACCTGCATGACTAACTTTCTTCTGTGCAACCCCAATGCGATGTTATGAAGAATGTTTATGCCGCAATGAAAGTAGATAGGGACCAGGAATTGGAATCTCAAAAAAGAACATTTTAGATACATTATATTTCTTTAGAAGCCATTAAATTTAGCGAGGAACAGACTGATATTTAGGTTTAGATTTAAAATGTTTGACAGTCATGGTCACCTTTCACTTTCACTGTTTGAAAAAGAGCAGCCTGAACATTCCTGAACATTCTGCTATAAATAACTCCTTTTTCAGGTTTTGGCTTTGTTTTTCTATTGAAATTCTCTATACAGTCCTCATATATTATACGCAGTTGCATTGCTTTGCCTGCTCTCTGTAGAATCTGCCTTCTTGCACGCCATGATTGGTCGATTATGTACAATGCCTGCATGCTATTGCTCAGACTACTTCATTACCAGTCATTGCCTTCAACAAAGCCAAATCCTGGACATTTTGGTCAATTTAGAAATCCTGGCCAGGACATCTCATAAACAGACAACTAGCATTTGTGTGGATGGAATGCTTTGAATTGCAATTTTATATAGTTATATGAACTGTCAGCCTAATGCTGGGCTATACCATTACAGCATGCATCACCATTAAAGATCTTGGCTTTAGAAACAGTAAAACCTGTTAGTGAATCATTTGACTTGAACTAGTTAATGGTGTCCCTCAACAGACGACCGTTTTAAGTAAATCAGTTAAAATGTGGCCTGCGGCAATCAACTTCCCAGCAGCAGCTGCCTCATTTGATTCCAAAAGTTGTCTGACTTGTTTTTAACATTTGTTTTGCTCACAGATTCTTCTTGGTCCATCATCTATTAGACACAGTTTGCCTGAATTCTACAGAACTGGATTAGACTGATATTTTGTATCTGTCTTTTGAGGAATCCCTAGGCCTAGGGCTTGAATCCCTTAGGAGAATAACAACTCCTAACACAGGAATTTAAGAGCTTGAAGGATTTAGCTGTACTTGTACACATGCCAGACGATCACCTGTGACTTATCATATTATCTGTTTACACAGATTCAGGGTCTGTGATATAATGCTTAATATGTCTGGTATTTTCCAAATGATGTGATAAAGCGATACACAGAAGTAAGCATGAAATAACAACATCACCCAACACAGAATATTTAAGGATTCCTGGAAGAAAATCAGAATACCATTAACTGACCATGACAGATTGAGAAGAAGGGAGGAAGAAAAATATGAGTAAGTGTTGGAAAAAAGCCACTCAAGCGTGTTGGTTTGCTGGTTGCAAAGCAGTTCCATCTGAGGAGCGTATGGCCGGAAGATTCGTAAACGGCTGAGCCAAAACCCGACTTCCATGTTTGTAAAATGATACCTCATCACAAAACCACAGCCTATGGCCTGTCAATACTTATCAGCAGGATATACTGAGGGCCACAGAAACCTGCCTTTGTAACTCTCCCTTCGCAGAATTTTTCCAGTTCATTTATATTCCCTTTAAATAACGTTTCTGAGGTTTCCAGTGTTCAAAGAAAAGATAATTATGTTAACGGTACAGTTCTTTTGATTTCACTGTAACAGCATGAGAAACTAGAACTATTTTTCTCAGAAGCAATTAGCAGGAGTGAGTCAAGCTACATTCAGTGGCACAAATAGCATAATGACAGTCTTTACAGGCCGAACAATAGACAAACTGGTTTTAATCTCTATTCTATGGCAGGATTGTTGCAGATTCCCGGAATGTTCCATGTATTTGCCTTTGTGAAGCATATTTTGATTCCTAGCATACAGGCAACTTGCTGTTATGGACAACTTGTGCAATTCTAGTCTTTTGAGGACACTAAAACGGCAAGCTATTTGAATACTAACACCCCTACATAACTTTCTCTTCCTCATCAGCAATCACACATCACTAATAATTCTGTAGATGCCACACACACCTCAGAAAAAGCTGTACCCTTCATTTAATGCCAAATAATCTGCAGTGTGATACAGAACGTACCCTGAAAGTTTTGGTATGTGCTGCATAAATGCACCTGGCAACTTTACCTCAGGCAGACACAAAATGTCACATGAAACTGTCTCGACCAATGAGGGGACTGCTCAAGCAGAGCATGAAAATAAATGAGGGCAGTGAGCCCCCTGCGCTCCACGCTTTATGGCGCTCCACTTCAGGGAAACCATGTGACTTTCCAGAGAGGGGGAGAGAGAGAAAAGGGGGAGGGGGGGGGGGGGGTTGGGAGGAGAAAGACAGTGGGGAGGGTCAAGAGGAATAGGGTCAGAAAGGGATATTTGAAGATGGATTTCTTGGCAAGAGAACACATGAGTGAAGAAAGGTAAGAATAAAGGAGAGCACATATAAAAGTCTGTGAGCAAAACAGGACAGAGAACATCTGAATAAGAGATCTGCATGATTAGATATTACACTGAATAAAGATTTTTTTTAAAAGGATATATTTAAATAACTATATAGGCCTATATATATATATATAACTTGATCCCGAGATCTCAAACTCATTAAATAAAACCATACAGCTAGAATAACACATCTTGCACATAAATAAAGACCTACAAATTTGTTGTGCAATGTAAAAATGAAAAATCATATGCTGTCACTAGATATGATTTGTGATTTCTCTACTATTAAATATCAGTCACATATTAGCTGATTCTAAAAAAACGCAGTACTCGAGCTGACCGAATATAATGCTGCAATGGCTGAACCATAAACACTTGACACATTACTTTATTATACTTTAATATTCATAAAATACCAATCTACACCACATTTTTTATAGTGGTGCCTCCTATACCAACTGACCCAACTTACCTAGTTTGCATGCATGCATTCACCTGTTTTCCATTTGTTTGGATTTTGCAAGTTTGAGGTTTCATAGAGTGGAAGGCATTAAGAAAAGAATTTGGGCAGGCAAATACATGGATTCACAGAAGTGTGCTTCATCTACTTCCCAATTCATAAGAAAGTGTCTGATTTTGAAATATATAGAGTATAGAGCCAAAAAAGCGAAATATTGCTCAAATTTTTTACAAAGAGGAAGTATAGAGGATGTTTATTTACTTTCTATGGAAGCTATTTCGCAGAAAAAAAAGAGAACATACAACTGGAAAATCTATGTGGCTCACTTAGCAGATTGTAGTCTGCAAACTTTATAAGGCAATAAAAATTATGCCAAGTCAGAGTTACTTTTGCCATTTTTACTGGACTGTCAATGTTTATGAAATCCATACATACATAAAGCCTGTTTTAGCAGTGCTGTTCAGACTCTAGAGAGTTTCAAAGGCGCCGAGCATTGTATTGCCGGCCCTAAGTTTCAGACCAGCTCTGGGGAAGTAAAATGAACTTTGTGGCACAGCCTTGAGAAAACATGCTTACGAAAACTAAGGAAATAGCATAATCCCATCACATTGTCTCTTTAGGTTAAAATTAGCCAGCAAACTTGGTGAAATTTGGCACACACTACAAAGCTTTTTTGACTGGAATCGAAACACCAAGTCAGCCATGTAGATTATTCGTAAGCAGTTTCGCTTGGACCTCAAAATATTACAGTCACTGTTGGGAATATGAAACAGCTTTACACCACAATCTCTGGTCTGTTGCAAAAAACTGTACTCATGTGCAACAAACATTCATTAGCCAAGAAGTCACGTGACTGTAGGCGGGCCATAATCGTAGTTTCTCGACAGAATGTCCTAACCGTAAAAGACTGAGCAAAACAAAGGCATTTTTGAGCATTACCAAAATCCTTGAGATTTGACTTCCTCTACGGAATTGAAAACAAAGGTACCGCAAGCCTCAGGATGTCTGTGATGGACGTTAGGTCACAAAGTTGATCCTGGGTAGGTGACTGGGCAGTTTGAACGTTTCTAGACTGATGTAGGTGTTTTGTTTTAATGAATGCAAACATTCAAAAACAGTGGAGCCTTTCAATGCGGAAAACTACCCAAACAGCAATTTGGATTCAATATGGGATTTTTAAAGCAGGATATATTAAAAGACTTAAGAATTCCCATAAACACCTACACTAAGAAGGACACTGAAAAAAAAAGGTTGTCATATTTATCATAAGTTAATATTAAGACTCAACTATAAATACAACATTTTTAGGGTAACTTCCCAAAATACACGGTCATTATTTGTTCATGTTAACACATATTGTTTGCTCACTGGTTACACTAGTTAAATAGAAATGACACACTTCAGCTTTAATATGAAAAACACTGAATAATGTAATAAATCAGTATTAACCAATTGGCCTTCAGGGATGCAAATAAATAAAGAACAAGATATAGTATCATTAAAAAAAAACAACCATTCAGAATTCTTGGGTTGATTTTTTTAAAAACAAGTCCCTTATGCTCACAAAGACTGCATTTATTTAATCAAAAAAAAAAAGTGAAATATTATTACAATATATATCGTTTAAAATGTAATTTATTCCTGTGATGGCAAAGCTTAATTTTCAGCAGCCATTATTTCAGTCATTCAGAAATCATTCTAATATGCTGTTTTGGCGCTCAAGAAACATTTATATTATTATTATCAGTGTTAAAAATGGTTGTGCTGCTTAATATTTTTGTGGAAAATATTTTTTTCCCCAAGATTCTTTAATGAATAGAAAGTTCAAATAAACAGCATTTATTTGAAATAGAAATCTTTGTAACATTATAAATGTCTTTACTGTCACTTTTGATCATATTAATGAGTCCTTGCTGAATAAAAGTATTCATTCCATCTGAAAAAATAAAAAATAAGTAAAGAAATGAATAAAATTAAATAAAATAAAAGTACTGACCTCAAACTTTTAAGTAATAGCATATATTTTATGATCATATAATCGTGCTTGTTCTTGTATATGGTGCAGTTTAACAAGAAAGCCTGACCTCTCAGCACATGCATTATTATGCAACATCTTCTGACTAATTGGGAAATCTATCATGACATTCACAGATCACAACAGACATGAGGCCACATGGCAATTCAAAAGATAAGAGTAAGCTTTATTGGAGGTGTGTGTTGCAAACATTGCTCTGGTGCCAAGCAATGAGAGTAACACCTCATTTACCGCATTCTCTTTTGATTGAGGTCATTACTAAAAGTGTGTTGACTTAAGAGAGACAGACTGCACCCTTGAAAGAGAAAGTGGAAGAACACCACCCACCGTCCGCAAACAACAGCAGCTCATTTGTGATATACACATTTGTATGGTCTATTTTCAGCCCCAGGGTTTATGGTTATTGGAAAGGCGTTGCCCTCTCTCTCCTTTCCGAGAAGGAGTCAATATTTCTCTGTCTCTCCCTCCATTCACAGCTAATCCAATTTAATGTCAGAAAAACGGTCCAGCTGAGAGCGGAATGGCACATTTCTAAGACATATAGGGCAGTGCATATATACACGTCCACACACACACACACATACACACACACACACACACACACACAGTAGCTGTGCCTCCTCAGCTGAGAGCAAATGCAGGTTGACAGGCAATTCTTCTTGAATGTTGCTTCTATTATCTGTCGCTGCGGTTTTGTTATCCTGAGTTCCTGCACTCAGAAGCAGGATGCAGCAGCTGTGTTTGTGATGGTCGCATCACGTCGCCGTATCAGTATTATGCAGATGAGCCCGAAGGATCTGGGAGGAAATGGAAAACTCATGTCCAACGGTAACGCCGGGCTTCCTTATCACGTACGGTACCACACCAGATCAAATGACAGGCTCGCTTTCACTCTCTTTATCTCTCTCTCTGCCTGTACAAACAAACACACCTGCACACAAACACACACACATACAAATCGCGATTCCAGTAAAATTACAAAGAACAGCATTTCCCTTCTGATTGTTCTGCCAATAAAAGCCAGATTAACAATAATGGATTAAAGCACGACTCTGAATTACAGTCACCTGTACTCATGAGACTTTCAATGCAGTTTCATCAAAACAGTCAGTGACATGTGATCCTTCCAGCTTTTACTGGAATACTTGCTGTAGGATTCCACACTCTACCAGGAAGGAAGCAATGGTATTTAAAAAACAAACAAACAACAACAACATAAAAACATACGCAAACATTAAAAGAACAGTTTGAAGGAGCAGAAGTGGTGAAAGTTATAAAATCATTATGTGGATGCATTGCTTTTACTGGTAGTAACATGATATATAGGGTGAATATGAGTATAACTGGTAAAGTGGGAAGCTTAGAGATAATCATCTGTCATTATGTACGGTATATAGTCTTTTAAGTATAGTTAATCCTCAACTAGCATGCTATAACATTTAGTCATTTGGATTATATATTAAAAACATGTGACAAATGATGATGTGTTCTACTATACATGTTATCAGTTGTAATAAATAAAAATTAAACAAATTCATAGACTGTAATTTTTTTTTTTAATTTTATTGGTTAAATACTGTAAAAAAAAATGCTACAGTAAAAACCTGTTAATAATTTCCTTTACACTAAATATGGTAAAAAAAAATTGTAGTAGATCTAATGGGACATTTCAAGTAATTTTACATTAAAATGCTGTTAAATGTACAATTTTTGCACGTGAAGAAAATAGAGTCATCTTATAATTTACGATGAAAAAAAATTTAACTGAATTAACATTAACAGAAATCTCTGAACATTTATGTACATTAGGATTTTATGTTAAATGTTTGATTGCATTATTTTGGTGTCAGTTGTGTACTCTGTTCTTTAATTATATATATATATATATATATATATATATTTTTTTTTACAGTGTAACGATTCTTTATTTTACAGTCCTTTATATCAGAAACAACATTACAATGGGCCTTTTTATTTCGGAACAGGTGCTTTACAGAGAATGAACAAAAAACACCCAAAATATCCTTTCATGGCCGGTAATAAATGCATACAATGTGTATATGTGGACAAAGCACTTTAGGACATAATAGCTCCGAACAAAAGAGGAGGGACAATGGTTTTGAATCCAAGTGGAATCTGAATTAGATCTTCTGGTTTTGGTGTTCCACTTGACCAGCGTGTCCAGCTTGTGTTTTGTCTGTACTGTTGCTGTAAACACCACCAAAATAGAGCTACAGATCCCAGGGCCTGTGATGTCACAGTACTGTGATGATTGTGCTAAATCCTGTGCTCTATGTTTAGCTAGTGCCTTCATTTAAGACTCAAACCGGGAAATGATGAGCCCTAGGCAGTATCTGGCTTTGTCTTTTTTAGGTTGAGAGATGTATCTAATGACAGCTGCATGTCAAACTGTCAAGACTGTATGCTCAAATACTACTACAAACAACCTAATATTAGCTGCATTTAAAAATGAAATAGTGTAAGTCAGAAGAGGGTTATTATTGTAAACTAAAAAAGAAGATGAAATCTACTGATTTAAAAACATTTTTGTAAACTGAAAAAAAAAACAACAACAGAAAATAAGCCAAGTAAACAAAAAGCCAAATAAAACTACAATGAAACAATTCATATGAAAACATTTGTTGTAAACTGAAAGAAAATATTCCAAAGCAAACAAAAAACTAAATAAAACAAAACTATAATGAAACAATTCATATGAAAACAACTACAATGAAACAATTCATGTGAAAACACTTGTTGTAAAATGAAAGAAAATATGCAAAGCAAACAAAAAACTAAATAAAACAAAACTATGATGAAACAATTCATACAAAAACATTTGTTGTAAACTGAAAGAAAATATGCAAAGTAAACAAAAAACAAATCAAAATAAAATTATGATGAAATGATTCATATGAAAACATTTTCCTAACCTGAAATAAATTATCCAAAGTAAAACAAAAACTAAACTACACAGGAAAAAACCCTACAATTAAATGATTCAAATAAAAAATATTTTCAGAAAATGTGCAAAGTAAACAAAAAACTAAATGAAATAAAACTAGCTGGAAAAAAAAAATCACATGACAAAAAACAACTGATTTAAAAGTACATAAATGAAAAAAGTGAGAAAAACCTAACAATATTTGAAAATAGCATTAAAATTAATTTGAAAAAACATTTTGTTCCTGACAGACATTGTTATAAAGGAACCCAGATAAGCTGGCCTCTACTCCAAAAAGGAAACCATTTCAATATTTACACAAAGCTAATGCCAGCATGCACAGGGCTTATCAGCATTGAAATGAAAATGGCCAATAAAAACCCCAAAATATGTACTGTATATAAAAAGTATAAAATACACAAATTGCTGATCTAAACACTTGCTCGAGTTTTCCTGAGAGACGTCTTCCTAACCCACTCCACTAGAGTAAATATGCAGCATTTACAATAACATACAGTCTGTGCGTGCATAGTTTTGGTCGGGGAAATATGCAATGCAATCAGCAGGAGAATCTTAGCGTGGTAAAAAAAATAGAAGAATGAAGGGAACTCTTTCAAACTGACTTCCAGTAAACCCTCCTCTTACTGCAACGGTTTCTCTCACAACAGGGAGCTGTTTCTTCAGACACACAAGAAAAAAAATCATATGCAGCTCATTTACGGGCACTAATCCAGCAGCTGCAGTAAAAGACAAATATAAAGACACACGCTGATACATTAAGGTAGAACGTGCTGCGCCTAAAAACAATCCCACTTTGCATGTTTATTTAGCACTTTTTAGTGGACACTCTGTGATATATGACGCATCCATTATTACCGCCATCAAACAACAATACATCAGCCCGTGTAGCATAACAGGGTTAGAACTCTCCAAACAATCTCCTCATATGTCAAAAATCCTAACCTCAAAGGTTACGTTAACTCAAACTGAGAAGTAGTTCAAACATAGGGAATGCACAAGAAATCATGATGGGAGTTTTCTCGCCACACACAGATCTCTCTGCTGCACCACAAGTCATGCCCTACGGCCAGAGCAGTCTGGCATGGGATGGATGGCAAATGCTCTCATTTGAATATAATGTAAGAATCGGGTGCCATCTGGCACACCCCAGCCCTCACCTGCCCCCACCCTCCTGCCTCTTACTGGAAACCCAGACAGCTGCTCGACTCACTTTCACAACCTCTCCTCACACCTCCCGCAGGGTTTTATTAGAGTCGGCCTGGCAGAGCTCAGCTGCTGGAAACACATCCAGTAAAGGCCAGGAAACCTCCGCTGCTGACCGTATGACATCACTGCAACGGGTGGACAGGCCTTTCAGGTCTGAGTGCAGCGAGTGTAAATAAGATCGTGTTACTCACGGCACTGAGCATGCAGGCGTGACACTCGAGCATCAAGCGGAATTAGGAGCCGTGCTGACAGCCGTGTGATGTTATTTTTGATTTGCAATTAACAGCTATTAATGGGATGTGGATATTTTAGTGGCCACATATAACAGTTAAATAGGAAGCATCTTCAATAAGTCATGCAGTCACTCAGCAAACATGCATGTTGTGACTAAATGACATTGCTACACATCTGTAGGTGGATGTACTGTTAAGTCAAATTGTTTCGAGTTACATATGAGTTATGATAATGATATGCAGTCAAGATGCCTAATATTGTAAAACACCCATCTTCTAAGTGTATTACATGCTAATATGTTATGTATTATGTTCAAATTATATTCTAATATTAAACAATAAACTTGTTTGTGTTATTTTAAACAATAAATGGCTTTCATTTTAAACAGAAAACTTGTTGAAAACATTTAATTTGGAAAAAAAGAAAAAAAGAATATATATATATACACACATATTCTTCACATTATCAGATGTTTGGAATAAATTACATTTTTAAATGAAACTCATTGCCATCACAGGAATGAATTACATTTTAAAATTGTGATAATATTTCATAATATTACTTTTTTCACTGTATTTTTTTTTCATTACAAATAAATAAAAATAAAATGCAGCCTTGGTGAGCATTTAAAAAAAATTAATTATTCCAAAAGTCACACCTAAATGTCATTGAAGAATGTCATTGCATTAGATACAAAATATCACAATATGGCATCTGCAAACAAATGACACAAGAGCTTTTCCTAGAACTAATTTAGTTTCCTCAAAGCCCTCAAGTTCACACAGAGGTGTAAAGTAACCATAGATGTAGTTCATCACATTAACTTTAAATATTTTCCACAAATGTTGATGACTATAAGACGTGCTTGTGCTAATACCCACTTTATGGTATTTTATTTAATGCAGTGCCATTTTAAATGTTCCCAAATACTTTTTGAAGTCACTGTATAATAAATTACATAGAAAAAGAAGAGTGGCCTAAAGAAAATGTAATATACTAGTACAAAATGCAGTTCAAACACGTTAACATCCACAAGCTAAAGGTCAGTCCTCAATAACTGTTGACAGCGATAAGCCTCTACAAATGTTATACTTGGGCGCCCACAAGTGGACAAAGTGAATATAACTTTAGTCTGCGTATTAAATACAAACTGTTTTTCTTTCTTCACTCAATATCGTTCAGGCTACGGAATTTTTCACCCGGATCAATATTACAGATGAGACTGTACACTTTAAGTGGTTTCTTTCTGTTGATTCAACAACCTCGGCGATTTTTGTAGATTTGAGAGGATTACTGTAAACTGATCGATGTCATCGAGTTCAGTTATTCATGTCTATAACTTAAGGTCGCTTACAATGATTACCGAATACAGTAAACCAAAGTTCAGTAAAGTCAGGTGAACTCATGCACTAGCTATTGTGGAATATACTGATACATTATCGTGCAAAGCAGAGGAAATGAGCTCTAAAAAATAATGGTTCCAGCTCGTTTACTCCGTCATTGCTTCCACAAACCGTATTTGGCAATGATTTATTGGATTTGACCGCCATTCGCATTTCCAACACATAACAGGAAAAAAGGAAGGAAAGGACGTGTGACCAAGTATGGTGACCCATACTCAGAATTTGTGCTCTGCATTTCACCCATCCAAGTGCACACACACAGTAGTGAGCAGTGAACAAACACACACAGACACACACGCACACCCGGAGCAGTGGGCAGCCATGCCCGGGGAGCAGTTGGGGGTTCGGTGTCTTGCTCGTGGGTCTCACCTCAGTCGTGGTATTGAAGGTGGAAGAGAGCGCTGTACATTCAGTCCCTCCACCTACAACCCCGGTACCCGCGACCTTTGGGTTACAAGTCCGACTGTCTTAGACCACGACTGCCCCAGCATATAAAGCAGTGGTTCTCAAACTTTTTGAAGAGCGACCCTTTTCTCTCTTTTCTTTGCTGCTTTAGTCTTGGTTTCCTTTCCTTGAGCTTGTTTGAGGAGCGCCGCGCGCCGCAACCCTGGTGACCCAGGGTTTGAAAACATGTGATATAAAGAATACATAAACTAAAATGCACTTCTGTCTTCTGATATATGGCGAAGGGGAATGGTTTTTTGAAACTTAAATCATGCAAGCCGCATTTGCATTATATCTCAAGGATGGAACTTTTCGTCATGGAGAGAGTGTTATTTGTGTTGTTGGCAGGCTTGGGGAGTAACGGATACATGTAACGGCGTTACGTAATCAGGATACAAAAATCACCTAATTTATTTAAAAAATCTCAAGTACTTAAAGTAAACATATTAGGTGAAAGAAATACTGGAAGACTTTCTGAGTGCATATAAGCAATAGGCTATATTAGAAAGGAACATTTAAAAGATGAAAGAGGAATTAGGGAGAATCAATAAATTATGAATAATCCATTGCTATTGTGTGAATAATATGTAAACATGTAATCAATAAAAAAGTAACTGTATTCTGATTACAAATATTTTAAAATGTAATTTAATCTAATTACAAGTATTTAATTTTTGGAATCTGATTACGTAATCCAGATTACATGTAATCAGTTACTACCCAGCTCTGTATGTACATATAAAAGTGTTACATTTATAATTAGCCCTATACCCCCCGCCTCCAGTTCACTTACGTATTTGAAGATGAAGCATCACATGGAGCACGCTGCGGTGTGGGAAACAGTATCTCATGCAGTGTCCTCCGATGCATCAGATTTCATCAAATATAGTAGGTAATCTGGGAATTCCATGCGTGAATAATTTTGTGTGAAAAAATTCACATACTATTCACAGTATACACATACACTATATTGCCAAAAGTATTGGGACACCCCCTTCTGATGAACAGGTTTGACTACTTTAGTAATTTCCACGAGTACAAATCTTAATGTTTAAGCATATAATGATATTAGGGAATTGTGTGCTTCTTATTTTATAGCAACAGTTTGTACAGGACCCTTTTCTTTTCTAGCATGACAATGGATCTGTGTATAAGGCAAGATTCAAAAAGAAATGATTGGTTCAGTCAGTGTGGAAGAACTTGACTGGTCTGCATAGAGCCAAGTCCCATTCCCAGTTTAACACCTCTGGTGTGACTTTAAATGCAGACCTTGAGCCAAAAACTTATCAACAAACACCAGTGACTTGTACATACACTATATGGACAAAAGTATTGGGACACCACCTTCTTTAGAACAGCAAAAGGCACTTCCAAAACTGTGGTGACAAAGATGGAAACATAATTCATTTATTTAAAAAATGTATTTCCATCTCTGTTGCAACAGTTTTGGAAGGGTCTAAAATGACTGTACCCATATGTACAAGTCACCTAATTCAAATAAGGTGAATAAGTTGAAAGGTTCCAGTCGTGCTTAATTGTGAACATAAATAACAGGTGTAACAGGTAACATTGCTTCCCCTATGGTCTGTACTCTTACCTGTTGTTCCTATAATGGCCATGTGGGGGCGGTCACATCCGTTGTTACTGTAAGCCAATCACAGACATGCTTTGCATCTTATGTTAAATAAGAACTACTTATGTTCTGTTTCATCAGCTAATATTTAGATGTTACTGATTATTACATTACATTACAACATTGTAATGTATTAACCACCTTTTTGAGTTACTGCAATACTGTTATACTTTGTCTACAGACACTGTTTAAAAGTTCAGGATCAGTCATTTTTTTATTATTTATATTTCATATTTATAAAATAGGTATTAATACTTTTATTCAACTGATGTAAGTGACAGTGCATTTATAATGTTACAAACGATTTTTATTTCAAATGTTCTTTTGAACTTTCCTTTCATCAAAGTATATCCTGGAAAAAGTATCACGGTTTCCACAAAAATATTAACACAACTGTTTTTCAACATTAATAAGAAATGTTTCTTGAGCACCAAATGAAAATTCATCCATCACAGGAATAAATGAGTTTTTAAATGTATTCAAATAGAAAGCAGTTATTTTAAATTGTAGTAATATTTCACAATATTACCATTTTATTTTTGATCAAATTTGGGTCGATGTTTTGAATACGATTAAATATAAGATACTTTCATTTATTTATTGTAAATAATTTCCATACTTCAATATTTTTCATAGTTTGATCATGGTACTATTAAATATATTTAAAAAAAAATGAGTATGCCAGTCCAGACTTTTTAGTATTTATATATGCAACACAAAATGGTTGTTTATGTTCTTGCATTAGGAAATTTATACATGATTTTTTCCCCATTCTTTCTGTAGAACTACAGAAAAGAGCTGCTGATATGTTTGGCATGGAAGCGGCTTTGTATGTCCCCACAGGAACGATGAGTAACCTGATTGCAGGTGAGATTGCAGGATGGTGCCCAGGGCTATTAATAAAACTTGTTTACAGTTGTCACTTGGTAAAAGCTTTGAGGTAAAATGGACATGTATTATACTGTTTTTCAGTGTCACTGTGGTCTCTGTCACTGCCTGAGCGCTGCTTCTGGCTATTAATATCTGATATTTCAAAAATGATATTGATTTGTGCTTTAGCTCACAGAAATAGCTCACTATTTCCATTCTTGTTAGTGACCAGAGCTGTTCTTCCCAACACATATGTTGCCCTTATATTTCCTTTCTCTTCCTTCGTCTCAGTTATGGTGCACTGCAGAGAAAGAAGTGATGAGATGATAGTAGGTGATCTCTCTCATATTCACGTTTACGAACAGGGAGGAAGTGCACAGGTATGAACAAATGGGGGATTTATTTGTCTCTTACATAGGCTTATATGTTCTTTGTCTCTCATGTTATTCCATTTGTTATTCTTGTAATCTTATGTCAATATGATTTGTAATTAAATACTGCATGACAACTACATTATTTATGTAGCATATAAAGGACCCTGCCAATTTATTCCACAACATTAAAATGTTATTTCTACCAGAATGCTATTAATAACTGTCACCACACCTAAGGACGCCTAAGGTTACTTCACTATATTACAATTAAAACCTAAACTATTCATGACAAACTATATATCGTTGGAAAGGTCTAAGCCTCCTAAATAGATATTTTACCACTGTTTTTTGTTAAAAATTATGTAGGAAAAGTAATATATTAATTTATGACAAGAGTGTACATGAAAAATCTACATCATAACAGAAGTTCTTACCTTTGTCACAAAAAGCCTTCTTCGTTGCCTTTTTCCCTATCACGCTTTAGAAATCATAAGAAATTATATATCAGTTGAAAACTTCAAATCTCAAAATTCATCCTTTGAAACCCATTTTAAAATCAGACATTGCATTACTATGGAAATGGTACATCAAAATCATATTACAAAATGTTTTCATTCATGAATTATAAAAATTTAAGTTAGGATAGTGCACCGTAATGTCTGTGTTCAAAAATGTGAGTGACAGTTAAGGGGTTTTTAAACACAGTTATAATTTGGAGATGTGGTGGAAATTATCATGATGTTTTAGAAAATTTAATTTGTTCTGTGATGCATTTAAACGACCATTTCAAAGGTTGAGGTCAGTAAGTAATAATAATAATAATAATAATAATAATAATAAATAGTATATTTTAGTTGTTAGTATATTTTAGTATATTTTAAAATGTAATTTATTCCTGTGATTGTGAAACTGAATTTTCAGTGGCCGTCATCAGAAATCATTCTAATATGCTGCTTTAGTGCTCAAGAAAAAAGTTCTTATCAATATTGAAAAGAATTCTGCGTCTTAATATTTTGATGAATTTTTTTTTTTTTGGCATTTGTTTGCAAAAGAGAATCATTTTTGTAACACATTTTTTTTAAAGTCTTTACTGTGACTTTTGATCAATTTGATGGGTCCTTACTGACCCCAAACATTTGAATGGTACAGTCTATGGTTTTTACTGTTGAGCTTTGTTGGTAGACCAACTAAATTAACTAGTAGGGGTATGAAATGTATTATAGTGTTATAGTATTTTCGAAAAGTCCAAATGTGCCCACAGTTGAAGAAGCACCCATATACCACAATTATCTGTAGGCTGAAATACAATGTGCTCTTGCTCTTGTTCATAGCTTGCAGGCATCCATTCTGCAGTAGTCACTACCCTCAGCGATGGCACCTTTGACCTCGACCAGCTGATCTCCAAGATCCGTCACGGTTACCCTAACCCACACTACCCACGCTCCCGCCTGGTTTGTGTGGAAAACACGCACAATATTCAGGGAGGGCACGTCCTCCCACTCTCCTTCCTGCAGGAGATTAGATATTGGTTAGACATTGGTTCATTATACGTGAGAGAAAGAATATGTTAAGGCAGCCATACACCTGGGGCTAAACTCTGAGCAATGGGATGCAATTTAGTAAATGAGTGATTAAACATAGACTGATTTATTCAGCACTGCAGCACAAAGTGTTTCATGCATTGCCTCAGATCTGACAAATGAGGCACATCCACATGTTACACTTTTATGTTAAAAGTAAAAAAAAAAAAAAGTAGAACACTTGGACATGCATAACTGTATGTTTTTCACACCCAAAGCTTCACTCTGTGGCTGATAAGTTTGGTTTGGCTGTGCATATGGATGGAGCGAGGGTGATGAATGCAGCTGTGGCTCTGGGCGTCCAACCCTCTGCTATACTGCAGCACTGCCACTCTGTCAGTGTGTGTCTGTCCAAGGTAAGCACTCACATTCTCTGACCGTGCTTGTTTATTGTATACTTTATGATAATACAATTTCTGTTATTTTAGTATGGCTATTTTTTATATGTGAGGCTCAGAAAGATGTTCTAATTCATTCAGTTCTGCTACATATGACATTGCATGTCTGATATGAAGTTAATGTTAATTCATGTTGATTTAGTACAATTAATTATTTTAAAATATATTAATTTAAATGTTTGGAGTCAATACAATTTTTTACTATTGTATTTTGTATTAAGGATACATTGAACTGATCAGTTTTGAGAGTTGAATGTTACAAAAACTTTCTCAAGTTACAAAAAAATCTATTTCAAATAAATGCTGTTCTTTTGAACTTCCTATTTAAGAATCCTGGAAAAAAATGTTAAGCAGCACAACTGTTTTTAACATTGATAATAATAAGAAATGTTTCCTGAGCACCAAATGAACATGTTAGAAAGATTTCTGAAAGATCATGTAAAACTGATGCCTGGAGTAATGGCTGATAAAAATTCAGTTTTGCACCACAGGAGTAAATTGCATTGAAAAAAATATATTAGAATAGAAAACAGTTATATTAAGTTATACTACTGTTCTTATAGTATTTAAAAAAAAGTGTCTTCTTTTAAAAGCATAAAATCTTTCTGACTCCAAACATTTGAAGAGAAGAGAGAGAGAGAGAGAGAGTGTGTGTGTGTTTATTTTGATTATTTTTTAGGAATGACTAGCTTTTATTTCAGCACAATGTAGGTTGTTTTATTATGGCTGGCAGCAGGCCAATAAAATCTTTATGTGAGAGAAAGGAGAACATAATTTTTAAAATTGAAAATGCACAGAAAAATGCAGCAACAAATTCACCTTGAACAGTACATTTACGTTTTTTTTTTTTTAAATGTAGGATGAAGTCAAATAGTGTCGAAAGAGATGAGTTTTCAACTGTCGCTTGAAAATTGTCAGGGAATCAGCATTCCGGATAGGGGTGGGAAGATCATTCCACCAGCCAGGACCAGTGAACGAAAATGTTCAGGAGAAATCAGTTTAAGTGTGAAGCATTTAAAATGACCTTGTTAAAGTCAGTGCTTGTGTACTTTATATAAACTGCACCCTGAAGGTCTCACACATTCAGATTATCAAATCTTATTTTATTCATATCATCAAAGTGTGATGGTACTTTCCTCTGATAACACACCTGTAATCACATCGTATCATCTAGGATTTGAAGCGTCCTCCTCATTACTCCCTGCGGAATGAACTCACACAAAGTCACATACACACAAAGTCGATTGAAGAGACACTAAAGTAAAACCTAATCACTCTCAACTCTCAACAAAATCCTTGGAGTAGATGTCAGCAAGCGTATTTGCATTTTAATTACAGAACTTGTTTGCATCTAGCTGGAAATAGGCTACTCTCTATCACCAAACTTTCCCCTTTCCCTCAACCTGAAAGACATTAAATGTAATTGGGGTTTACAAAGACAACAGACATGAATATCAAATCACTTCTGCCTGTCCTGACTACAGACGTTCAGGGAAAAAGCACCCACCTGCATTCCAGGTGTCATTTATAAACGTACACCTGCTCATTTATTATAACAGCCGTTTGATTATTCTTGATGCATTTGTACTTGAGTGGTTTTAGTTGAGTGATTTATAAGTTGTCATATATGTTGTGCAATGTACGTCATAGTTTATTCATACATGCAAATGTGACCCTGGAACACAAAACCAGTCTTAAGTCGCTGGGGTATATTTGTAGCAAAAGCCAAAAATACATAGTGTGGGTCAAAATTATCGATTTTTCTTTTATGCCAAAAATCATTAAGATATTAAGTAAAGCTCATGTTCCATGAAGATTTTTTGTAAATTGCTTACCGTAAATATATCAAAACTTCATTTTTGATTAGTAATATGCATTGCTAAGAACTTCATTTGGACAACTTTAAAGGCAATTTCTCAATATTTAGATTTTTTTGCACCCTCAGATTCCAGATGTTCAAATAGTTGTATCTCGGCCAAATATTGTCTGATCCTAACAAACCATACATCAATGGAAAGCTTATTTATTCAGCTTTCAGATGATGTATAAATTTCAATTTCGAAAAATTTACACTTAAGACTGGTTTTGTGGTTCAGGGTCACAAATATGAATATAAGGCATATTAAAGGTGCTCACACAGGACAGGTTTTATTTTACATGGAGCAGGTTGCCTTGTAGGAGCCTACATGTTAAGATCACATGACCAACCAAATGTTGCTTTTTTTTAAGAAAAAGTGTCCGTTTAAGTTTAAAATTCAGAGAGAGGGTGGAAAATGAAAATCCAAATTGACTGTTTTTGGCATGAAAACAATTTTTCTAATATTACAAGTGGACCTCAGGGCAATGTTGTTATTTTCACCTTAAACTAAAACCTTTTAACTGAAGTTTTAAACATAGTTTTCATGAAAATAAAGCTAAAAAGAAAAGAAAAATATAAAATATAAAACCTAAAATAATTCAACTTAAAAATGCTGGCAGCTAACTAAAATAAGGTTGAGTAGCCTAATAAATAAATAAATAAATAAAAATATAAAAAATGAGTGAAAGGCAGATAATAAAATACAAAATAAAAGCAATTCAAAATACTAATAAATACTGTAATAGTACATAAAAGATACTAAAATAAGATAATAAAATGTAAAAAGTATGACATGAACCTTGCATGAAAATGCTTTTTTAACAAAAAAAGATGTTCTGTGTGAAAGCCCCTATTAAGTCCATTACAATGGATGGTGAGTAAACATGCATCCATTAAATACAATAATTATATCTGAACTGTACTGTACTGAATGTTTTCTTTGTTTGTTTTCTCTATCCCTGTCTATTAAATTTCATGTGAAGAGCTGGAAATCTGATCTGATTTGCTCTTTGGCAGGGACTCGGGGCACCTGTGGGCACCATGCTAGGCGGGTCAAAAGATTTCATACAGAGAGCAGTACGTGCCTGCAAGGTACCTGGCGGCGGAATGCGCCAATCGGGTGTCTTGGCAGCAGCTGGTAAGATTGCCCTGTCAGACATGATTGGCAGACTGGAGGAGGACCACAGGAATACCAGAAGCTTTGCTCAAGGTGACAGAACCCTATAGATTTCCTTAAACCCTCAGCATGACACTGCACAAGCACTGTGGGCGTAATGCATTAGTTAGCCTTTGCATGATGAAGACCTTTTCTTAGACCATAATGATTATAAAAGAATTAAAAGGAATATATTAAGCATTTAAAGTACATTCATTAGCATTTGTTAGTCATCTAATTACATTTATTTGCATTTGGCCATAATGATTAGTAAACCTGTACGACTGAACGTAGATTATTTAAAGTCCACCTTTATTTAAAGTCCCTAATTTTATCCCTTAAAACTCATCGTTGATAATTAAAATCACAAGTTTTTTTTTCTCATGAAAATTTCTATATGACTTAAAATGGCTTTAATGTAACTCTACATCCTTATCTTTTTTAGTATAGCTACAAGTAAGCATGAATATGCAAACTAGTCCCCACCTCAATCACACCAGCTCAGACTACCTGCTCCACTTTCACTCGGTTAACTTTAGTAGTACTCGGTAAACGCTAATGACAAGTTGCAATATTGGATCGATTCAGCCATATATGTTTGAAACTGATTCTGAAGAGGAAGAGCGAATTATACATGGTTGTCTACAAGTCAATGTATCCAAATGGTAATACATTTTATGTATCAGACACATATTGGTAATTGATATCATTAGCCTTTGGCTTGACTACATTATCAAACAGCGAATAATGTGTTGCTAATGCTACATAAACCATAGGTGCGTCCCAATACATACTTATGCACTGTTCTATGCTGTGTATAAACAGTGCGAGTAGTGTGTTCACACTGAAAATTCCAAAAAGAAAGTGCAATTTAAATACCCCGGATGATGCACTTAATCGAAAAACGGAATGTTGAACGCTGGACACTACTGCTGTGTTCCAGACAACTCCAAATTTGGATTTTTCTCACCTCCTTCTTGGAAATAACGTCTAGAACACTGCTTGAAGTGACATCTGACCTGTGAACTTGGGGCAGATCGATCAACCCTGACTTCAGCGAGATGTGCCATTTGACATCACTGCTTTCAACTTAAAATATTACACATTAAGCTTATAAAATGATACCTGAATTTTTGCTTTTTTATCAGCTGTTTTCAAAACGAACGGCAGCATTTTATGCTTTTTTTTTTTCAGTTTTTGCCATAATTGACACAAAAACACAAAATACTCTCATTGTGTCATGGCAACATCATGAGGTCAATTTATTAACGTGATGTGTGATTGACTGGGGTATGAAGTTGTACATTTCAACTCAGATGTTCCCACCTGCGACCTCGTCTAAAACACGGCATACCTGCACTCAACTGTCGCAGCTTGAATCACATAACGGGGAGGGAGGGACTATCAGACTCTCAAAAAAATACTGATCAAAAAAAGACTGTGAAAATAAATCTGTATTTTTTATCCATTTAAAAATGTACAAAAATCTAACCTTTCATTGGAGAATAAGAATTTAAAATGGGGGGAAATCTCATAATGAAATACATGTTTTGCTCTAATACACGTTGGCCACAATTAATGGTACCCTTTTATTCAATCATTTTTGAAACCTCCATTTGCCAAAATACGTTTTGATAAGTTTGGAGAACACCAGACAAGAGGTCCTTTCTTCATCCAGAATCTCTCCAAACCTTTCACATTCCCAGCTGGTGATGGTGCTTCTCTTCAGTTCACCTCACTCATTTTCTATAGGGTTCAGGTCAGAGGACTGGTTTTAGTCTTGGTTTTGTGCCCAGAGACCCATTTTTGTGTTGTTTTTGAGGTTTGTTTTTGGATTATTGTCCGGTTGGAAGATCCAGACATGGCCCATTATAACATTTCTAGCAAAGTCAGGCAGGTTTAGATTTTTTATCTGTTGGTATTTGATAGAATGTCATGATGCCATGTATCTAAACAAGATGTCCAGGACCTCCAGCAGAAATATAGGCCCACAACATTAAAAATACAGCAGTATATTTCATTGTACACATGGAGCACCTTTTTATCCCTTTTTGCACCAAACCCATCTTGAGTGTTTGCTGCTAAAAAGTTAATTTTTTTAGTTTCATCTGACCATAGAAGCCACTGCCAGTCATGTTTGAAGTTCCAATCATGTCTGACAACTGAATATGCTGGAGATTATTTTTGGATGAGAGCATTTTCTTTTCTTGATTTTTTTCTTGAAACCCTCCCGAGCAACATGTGGTGATGTAGGGGCTGTTTGATAGATTTTTTTTTTTTTTTCAGGGTTTTCTGACCCCGAGACTCAACTATTTTCTGCAGTTCTCCAGCTGTGATCCTTGGAGACTCTTTAGCCAGTCAAACTCTCCTCCTCACCATACGTTACAATGATATAGACACACGTCCTCTTCCAGGCAGATTCGTAACATTTTCTGTTGATTGGAACTTCTTAATTATTGCCCTGATGGTGGAAATGGGAATTTCCACCGGCGGACGTAGGTTGCCAGCCTGGCGGCCGCACTGTTCCAGGGTTGGTCCGGGGGGGCTTGGGGTTCTGGGGGCGCTCTGCCTCCCGGTTGGGGTTACGGCTGGGCCTGGGGGGCTTGGGTCCTGGTTGGCGTGCCGCCGGGAGCATGGGTTGGTGCTTGCGCTTGGGCCCGGCCCTGGTGTGGGGGTCTTCGATGCATCGGTGCCTCCGCGGGGAGGGGGGGGGATCCAATAGAGGTGGGGAAAACGGGCTTAACCTGGGTGTCTTACTGTCTTATGTAGTCTGGGAGTTGACTGAATGATGGGGTGGGGTAGTTTTTCCTCTGCTGTGGGGTCTGGTGGGCGGCCCCGGGCTGCCATGGGCCCTGGTCTGGATGGGCCTGGGCCCCCCGCGCTGGGCAGATTTGGGGTAACGGGGGTGCTTATGGGGGTCAGCGGGGGAGCTGGCTCCAAGGTGGGGGTATTTTGCCCCCTCTGATGCTTTCCTCCCCATCCCTAAGGCTTCACTTCTCCCGCTCCATCACACCAACACACAGGTAGGGTTTTGAGGTGCGGGTGCGTCGCTGGGATGCGGGGGAGGTGGTACTCCTCTGTCTCCTCGTGGCCGCCTCTGCATCTCATCACACATTAGCTTAGACATTCTCATTACTTACTGTCACATGACACATACATATAGGGCCTTGGGGGTGGGCACACTGAATGGCATCCGGAGGGCGGTCTGTTCATTCAGCCTTCCCTCTGGTGCCAGTGCCCACTTCTCAATTTTAAGTTGCACATAGACATTGAGGGCTCTAGGGAGGGGACGAGCTGACACAAGTTTGTGGAGGGTGCCCCTTGTTTTAAAGCACCCCTGTTTTAAAGCACCTTAGAACAACACACACCAACACTACATTTGAGCGGGTGAGGTGAAGCATGGGGTCTTTTTTTTTCTCACACCCCTGTTCTCTGTTCTCTGTCCGGGGCTGGGGGCTGTGAGGATGAGCTGGCCGCCCGGTCGGGGTCTGGGCTGGTGGTCTTCTCTGCTGCTGCGGGGACCGGGGTAGTCTTCCTGTCCCCACGCCGGAGCGAAGGGGGTTCAGCTCCGGGATCGGGGCGCTGATTACCCCTCTGGGGGTGGTGGTGCCTGGATCCAGGAGTATAGTGTGCGTATGGGGAGTGTGAGTGTGGGTACCGTGTCCATTTTTGTGTGTCTACATGTGGGGCGAGGGTGTGAATATTTGTTTGCGTGCATGAGGGTGGGAACGTATGCTTGTGTATATGTGTGCTTGTTCATCTACGTCTATGTGTCAGGTCGGGCCTTAGACTCCACCTCACTCATCATCTCAGTCGACCCCCACCCCATTACCATGCCCTGCCGGTGGAGGATACCCCGCCGGTGCGTTGGTGGTTTCTCGCGCCGGGGCAGGATGCTCGGGTGTGCGCTGGCCCACTCTCGGCGGTCGCTTGGCCGGGCCTGGCCCTGCTGGCTTTGCTGGGCCCCGGTTGGGGGGTGGGGGGCCCTTGGATCTCCGGGCCCAGGGGCCGGTCTGCCCTGGTGTGGTCGGCTGCCGGCGGAGCCTGCGGGCTTGCCGCCACGGCACCCTGGGGCGTCTACACTGTGGCTGTCGGAGGACCCACCTTCGGGCTCTCCTCTGCCCTTTTCTGGGTGGGGGCCGCGGTTGTCCCTGCGGTGGTTCTCCTGGGGGTCCCGTGCCCTGGGGGCCTCCGGATGTTTGGGGCCCAGGTCTTTTCCGTGCCTGCTTCATGCCTTGCGGGATGGGGCTGTTGTTCCCCACACACTATTATACATTTACATGGAGGAACCTTATGAACACAACCGCGCTCACACACACAGGTGTACACTCAAGCATTCACATTGGTGTAAAAACAGGTGCTCACAGACACACATTGTCTTGATCTGCTGTTGCTTCAAAACTTATTTTGTAATATTAGTTATGCGTGCTGCTCAATAACATTTAACATTTAGAATTTATTGTGATTCATACAGATGTTGGTTGTTGCTGCAGTTTCTCTGATGTTGTGTCTTCTGTTGTTTTCTCTTTTTTGTCAGCAGGTATCGAAGCAAATTGTCTGTTTGTTTTTTTTTTGTTTTTTTTTTTCTCTTTCCTCTCTCTCTCTCCCCTTCTCTGTTGACTTTCTCACAATTTTTTTGTTTTTGTTTACGAATTCCTTTTTTATAAATTTTTTTTATTTATTTATTTTTTTTTTTAATTTTTTTTTTTTTTTATTATTAATATTATTATTATTTTTGTTATTATCATTATAATTTTTTTTTGTTTGTTTGTTTTTGTTTTTTTTTCTTCTTTCTCTCTCTTGTTTTCTCTGTCCCCTGGTCTTGTCTGTCATAGTATGGTTAAATAAAAGGGTATATAAAATTACATTAATTAATGAATTAATGTAAAGAAAAAAAAAAAAAAAAAAGACAGGCTTTGAATGATGATAGCATAGCTACACATACGTACTGTCATGTGTTATCTGTGTTACTGACAGGCCGGAAAAAAAAAAAAAAAAAAGGAAATGGGAATTTTCACTGCTCTAACTCTTTTCTTAAAGCCACTTTCTAATTTGTGAAGCTCAATTATCTTTTTCTGCACATCAGAACTGTTCTTTGGTTTTACTCATTGTGATGGACGATTAATGAAATTTGGCCTTTGTTTACCCTCGTATTTATATTCCTGTGAAACAAGAAGTCATGGCTCGATAATTTCACCTTCATAATCACCCTGGTGTGCTCAAAATTGTAAATATGAATGGGAATATACTTCACAGATAATTTACTCATGATAATTTCTAGGGGTGTCAATAATTGTGTCCAATGTAATACAGGGGTATTTTTAGTCATGTATTTGTCATACACAATTTAAATCAAGCCAGTTAATGGGTAGCTTTTAATTATCATGCTGGAAGATATGGTCAAACATGATCTAACACTACTTTGCACTCCAGTTGGACAGCCAAGACTTACCCACTTAATTCAGTGGTGAGACGTATAGTACACCCACACCCACACTCTTAATGTTTCTCACAATATACTATTGTGACCGACATTTGAATCTTGTTTAAATGCATTCTTTTAACAGCAGAAGCAGTTTGAGGCCTTTTAAAAAGCTACATTATGGCTAGTTTTATTGTTTTTATCATGGAGTGTTATATAAGTGTTCCCCATAAGAATAAGATGTAGTCGTGTAGAGAAGGATCATCATGACGACAAAGTAGAGATTTACTGCAGTGGATATCAGAAGGGGCTCAGGGCCACTGTCTAGTCTTGGCTGATAATGCAGTTACCTTTATTGCTATAGCATGCACGAGGAATGAATTGGCTGAATCTACATCATTTTTAAAAATGACATTTCCCTAAACTGGTTTTGGGCATATTCATTTATTCTGCTGCTTATTTACTGTTTCCAATAGCCCTCGAAATTTACAGTCAAGACATTGTAAACAGTGTCACGGCTGGCAAGCCAATATCTTGTTTTGCCTTCCAAAAATGACATAACTTATGCAAAATCTTGTGCACAACATTCAGAGAGTGAGTCTGGGTGATTCTCACAAAACCTGCCAGGAAAATGTCCAGTTTATATGCCAATTTTAAAATAAAATGAATTTAAAAAATTATGTTTTGCTTTAAGATAATTTTTTTTTGACATTTTCATGACAGTTAAGCAGTTTCATACTCTCACTGTAATGCAAAGCAGATTCTCATTTTCATATTCTCATTACCATATATTAAATTAAAAAGATATTTATGCATCATGAAAGTATTTGTTGTAGTGTTTTGAATTTATGCAAATTCAAATGTATTTTAAAGTATTCTTTTGAAAAATAACAAGTAGTAAACATTTGTGAATGTGAGATATGTGAAATTGTCCTAAAAATAACATCATAATGCAAAGTATTGTATGCTCAAATGTAGGCTTAATTTTGTGGTGAAATGTGGACATTTGAGTAGCTTTGTGAGATTGGCTTGTTTGCAGTAAGTTGTAATAATAAATTGCAGTAGTCAATTATAATAAATGTGCACATGAAATTACACTACAGAATGAAAAATGAGAGAAATATTAAAAACTTAAATAGTAAAAATATTGACTGGTGATAATCTCATTGGGATTAATTAAAAGTTATATTTAATAAATGAAAATGTATGCTGCATGTGGTTGCATAAATACCATAGAATCAATAGGCACACTGATTGACTGCATATATGGGTGAAACGTCTCATGATGGAAAAATACTGCCATGTGCCATTATGGAGTGAGCCACAAGGCCACCCCAAAGGAACATTAATTTCAGCCTTGTGTGGTCTGCTAGCACTCTGATGGGGCTGTGTACGGTTGATGGGGTGGACTAATCAGCTACTTATGGACGAGGCCACAAAAGCAGATTGGCTCCAACAGAAATTCAGAATTATTCAGTGAGGGCTTGAGTGCTATTACTGGACTCAATGTATTCATCTAAAAGATGTCAAAAATAGGGATGGCAACAAAGCACAATTTATAGCTTGTGAATAATTCAACAAAAACATTTACATCTGTTTGGGATGCAGCATTTGGTAATCTGTGCATTCAGATCAGCCTGGTCTTTAAATGAAATGGCTGTAATTTACACAAATAATAAGAAATTAACAATAATCAATTTCAGTTTGGAAAGAAGCATCAAGACCAATGTTTTTTGAATTAAAAAAAAAAGGCAGTCTCATCACTCACTTGTTCAATTTTCTTTCCACACCTGAAAATAAATGATTCTGATTTCTTGCCTCTGCCAGAGCTTGTCACCCTCTGAAAGTGTTAAAGCAGACCTCTGACGTCTATGGCTACTGTTATCCTGTATAAAAAAATAAAAATTAAACCCACAGGGGTGCTCATTTAAGACAGTACATTCTTTATGATTCATAAATTCATCCAAGTGTGCCAAAAGCACCTTTTGAGTCACTACTGTGAGTCACATTTCTTCTTCTGTTGTTGATCTGTTAAAGCTTTGTTTCCATGTATGATCAGAGTGTATACTAAGAATTAGAAATATTATAGTTGTCTCTGATTATTATTATTTGTCTGTAAGTCGTGTTCACCCAGCTGTTTGGTGCACAAATGTGTTATTCTTGATAACCAAAAAAAGTTCAAACACAAAAACCATTACATACAGACAATTCAGTTAAGCTTTACTCTTGATGAATATCTAAAAGCATAATGTTCCTCACTGTTGCCATAAACCAAAACCAGAATAATAAAAATTAGAATATAACAACTAGACATGACAAACAACAACAGATACTAATCAAGTTAAAGTGCAAAGCACTCAAACATAAATTTAAATGAGAAGATTGTATTAAAAGCAAAACATTGTTTTCGAGAACAGTATTTTAAGAACAACAGCATTCACAAGACATTCAGCTTCTCAGGGATTGTGAGATGTCTCTTCGGCATTGCAGATTAAATCTGCTTGTTTGGGTTTGATGGATAGAAATGTGAGAAGACATAACTATGACTAGATATGATCCATCTTAGCACATATTTTCTAAAAGCAACAGCCTGACTCATGAAAAGATCAAAGTAAAAAAAATTCAAAGCACACAATCATGAAATGTGAAGTTTCAGAAGCCCGAGTATAAAACATTAATTGCAGAATTCAAATGAATTTTGTTCAGAAAAGCCTTTTCATAAACTATACATATTTAATGAACAATGGATGGCTGTAAAACATATAGAGTTAGGTCACGCTTCCAGTTACATGCTCTGTTCATAATGTAAAATCAAAGATAATAACCGCAAGAGAAAAACAGTGAAACACAAATACTGGGAAGCAGAAGCCCAGCATAAATGATAATACATTACAGAGGCGCAAAAACACATGAAATTTACTAGCAATTACAGTAGCAATTATCAACAAAAGATATGAAAATGAGCAAGACAGTTGGCCTTTGAATTGGTCTATATGCTATAAAATGTAAAAGAGCTCAGAGAAAGAAACAGAATGGCCACTAACAGAACAAATAATTGAATGAAATTTACATAACAGTTCTGATATTTATATCAGATATTATATATTTTTGCATATTGCAAAGGGCAATTTGGTTGTCCATATCTACACTACTAGTCAAAAGAAATGTTTTTCATGATCTTAAGCATGTGAAATTAGTTTTGAATACAAAACATGCTTTATTTTTTTCCATCGCAATTTATTTCCATTTTATTTTATGGTTTTGTTGACTTGACTATTATTCTAAAATGTGGAAACAATCATCATAGAAATAAATAGATGTGTCTAAACTTTGAACCACTAATGTACATTTGCTAACAATGTAAGACAGAGAGGAGACCTTACCTTGACAAATACCGACTACCTTGCCTGAAATGGATATGTATGGTTCGAGGAGGGTGGTGAGTCTCTATATGGGAGCGATAGACTCTTCATACTGGGTTAAAGGCACCAGCCTGACAGCCAGCAGTAGAAGAAGACCAGTGATCACCTCCAGAAGAAAGGAGATCCAGGCCATGCCCATAGACCAGCCGAATGATGTGTGTACTTGAGCCATTTGCTCACGGCCCATCCGCCTTTCAGTTTCTTCCAGAGCCTTCTGAGAGTACCTGATGTACAGACTCACTCCAGAGAGAGTGAGAAGACCTGAGAAAACACATGCACAAGCACGCATGAACGCACACACACAAATAAAACCAATTAAGCATCACTTAGACTTCACCTTCTTGTTCTATCAGAGGTTACAAGACATTCTTCACTTTGTAGTGTACTGTAGATAGACGGATTTTAAAAAGACAGTTACATTTTTAGACGTGGGCTAAAAATGGCAAGCAGTCTTAATTCAGTAGATCTAGTTTGACCTTAAAATGTAGTCGCTTTTATTATGCTTGACAATTTCTTTTAATCAATGACAAGTAGTTAATAGAACATTGGATGTGTGTGGGCTGTGATGCTTTAATGTCTTCAATGCCACATTCATATCTGTATTCAATCATAAGCACTGAAGCCTAAATGCAGGCAGCATTTTCCTTTTGTACCTATAACAACCTTTGTGAAATGTTTTGCTTGAAAAATATACTTGTGCTGTTTTGATTTAAAAAAAAAGGGTGGATAACATGATTTGATATTTTGCTGTTTAACGCATCTACATTAATCTATTTTTAATTGCAGCTTCAGCGCCATCCAAAATGTAGATGAGTCAGAACAGATTTAAAGAAATTTAGCATTACGTCACTGACCAAAAGATCCTCTGCATTGAATGGGTGCCATCAAAATGAAAGTCCAATCAGCTGATAAAAACATCTCAATAATTCACAAGTAATACACACCACTCCAGTCCATCAATTAAAAGCTGTGTTTATAATAAACAAATCCATCAAGACATTATAACTTGCAAATATGAGTTCTCTATCCATAATATTGCTTTCTCCAGGGAAAAGTCATCTGGAATGAATCGGGAGAGAAATATGCACAGATCAAGCCCTGTTTATAAGTGAATAGACAGTTTGATGTGAGAAAACAACAGAGAATGGACTTTTTCACTGAAGAAAGTGTTATTATTATGGTATTTTGGTGACAGTTTTAAGTTAAAATGCTTTAACGATGGATTTGTTTATTACAAACATGCAGCATTTAGCTTCACAAAACTTTAATTCTGATGGCACCATTTCACTGCAGAGGATTCATTGGTGAGCAAGTGATGTAACGCTAAATTTCTCTAAATCTGTTTGGATGAAGAAACAAACCTGTCTCCTTTCTTGGATGGCTTAAGGATGAGTACATTTCAACAAATTTTCATTTTTTAGGTGAACTATTGCTTTAAATGTGACAAGTCTCCAAATACATTCTGTAAAAAAAAAAACAAGGCTGCTTTGCTTTACTGATTCAGGTCTTTAACAGTAAGCTTCTCCTTCAATTGTTAAATGCTGGTAACATTTTTTGCAATTGTGCTAAACTGTCTGGATCCAGTGATCTTATTCCCACTCATTCAAGCTCATATTTTACTAATAAAGCTCCCAACTTAACATTTGCATTATCTAAGTGATTTATTTTAATAAACCCATATTTTGAGCTGCCAAATCTACTCATCTTTTTCTGTAATCAACTGAACCAGAACCGAATACAAAAACATTCTTCCAGATGCGCAGAGATTGTCTCCCTAAACACTGCTCTTACTGTAAGCGCAGAGAGCCATAAACACACATGACTAGTCTACGACATCCGCTCTCAGAATTAAGAGAAGCATCAGCAATGCAAACAGGGAGGAAGTCAAACTAGCTTCCTGTGGCACCCTGTGGTGCTTGATGATTCCAAGATGTGAGCCATTATTACCAAATCTTCATTAAAACAGAATGTGCTGATGTGGATAAACAGCAGCAGAAATCACATCTAATTAAACACTGACAAAATGAGAATGGATTTCCACATCAGCCATAATATGCACATAAAATTAAGAGCCAATAAACAGAGAATGTAACACAGTTTCTAATTAGCATGGCCAAGAGTCTAGACTGGAACAAACTGACTTGTTTCTGCTCTTACATTTATCGGTTCATTTAGAACAAACAGTTTGTACTATCCAGGAACTACTGATTATTTTATATAGCACTGTGTGTGTCACAAATCACAGCCTGGTGAATGGATGCACTCATATTCTTAAAGGAGTAGTTCATTCAAAAATTAACATTTGCTGAAAATGTATTCACCCTCAGAGGATCCAAGATGTAGATGAGTTGGTTTATTCATTGAAACAGGAAATTTAGGAGAAATTTAGCATTTTATCACTTGCTCACAATGGATCCTCTGCAGTGAATGGGTGCCGTCAGAAAGAGTTCAAGCAACTGATAAAAGCATCACAATAATCCAGAGGTCCCCAACCACCGGGTCGCAACCCACTACCGGGCCGTGGAAGAATTACTACCGGGTCGCAAGAACGTTCTGGGAAAAATGTGTACTGTATGACACTCTGTTATTTATTGCGTGTTAATGATTGTTCTAATTATTCTATATTTCCGTCGTATGCGACTGATATGGAGCAGCAATGTGACGATTTCATGTGAAATAAGTAAATGAAAGATTGCTCTGATCTGTCACATATTAGCGGTTAAACAGATCGCAGTTGATCTGTGATAGGTCCACGTATGGAGGAGACCCTACTGTTCAGCACGCATGTGATTCGCAGATTAATTTGCCAATTTACACGTTCAAGCAATTTTAAAGGGGTCCCAGAATGAGTTTTCAAGTTTTCCTTTCTCTTTGGACTGTTACAAGCTCTTGGTGCATAAAGAAGATCTGTAAAGTTGCAAAGACTAAAGTCTCAAA